>JAIFGZ020000128.1:0-194570 GCA_019925245.2 Oryza australiensis | reverse complement strand
TTTGGGTAATAATAGATCGGCTCACCAAGACCGCATTTATTCCGTGAAAACCAACTACAACGAGTGCCAAGCTAGCGGAATTATATATGAGTAGGATTGTGTGTCTCCACGGTGTACCAAAAAGGATTATATCGGATCGTGGTACCCAATTTACATCTCATTTCTAGGAGCAAGGTTCACGAAGCACTCGCGATCACCTTGCCTTTAGTACCGCTTATCACCCGCACGACGGCGGGCGGGCGAGAGGACGAATCAAGTGCTAGAAGACATGCGAGAGCTTGTGCGTTGGATTTCACCAAGGATTGGGAGAAATGTTTGCCGTACGCCGAGTTCTCCTACAACAACGCTACCAAGCCGGTTTGAAGATGTCACCAAACGAAGCTTTATTTGGTCGCCGATGTCGAACCCCATTAATGTGGTCGAGAGACCGGTGAACGAACCATATTCGGGCCTCGACATAATTAAGGAGGCAGAGGAAAAGGTTCGCCCGATCCGGGACCGACTACAAGCTGCTCAATCACGGCAAAAGAGCTACGCGGACACCCGTCGAAGAGAATTGGAATTTAAAGAAGGTGACTACGTGTATCTAAAAGTCTCACCACTACGGGAACCCGAGATTCAAAGTCAAGGGGAAACTCGCACCACGATACGTGGGCCCATTCTTGATAAGCGCTAGGAAAGGAGAAGTGGCTTACCAATTGAAGCGCCGAGATTCTCTCCGATGTCCACCCAGTGTTCCACGTATCGCAGCTGAAGAAATGTTTGCGGGTACCGAAGAGCAAGCTCCTTTAGAAGCCATCCATGTCCACAGTGATCTTACCTACCCAACATCCAATCAAGATACTAGACGAGGCGGAAAAGAAGACACGGACCAAGTCATGGCGCATGTACAAGGTACAATGGAGCAATCACACGGAAGAAGAGGCTACCTCGGGAAAGCGAAGAGTTCCCGAGGACGAATACCCACACCTACTCAGCAATCGGTAAGAAATCTCGGGACGAGATTTATTGTTAGGGGGTAGGTTTGTGACATCCTAAAAATCGGAGAATCAAAATCGGAACGTAAAATCGGAACTTTCAAAAACCGTGGCCTATTGCTTCTTCTCGGGTTTGTCGCTTCTTATTTGCCAGCTCGGTTGCATAAATTGTTACGTGATCAATTCCCTTTTCGGAGTTTTTGGAGGTTTTGGAGTTGTCAAAACGGTGATGCGAAAGCCGCATCACGATTTTAAAAAGGAATCCGGGGAAAAGTGTGGATTTGTGAAAACGCATTTCGAGTAATATAAAATAAAAATTTTGGTTGGGAGAAGATAAATTAAAACACAAAATAAATAATAAAATTCTCGGGAGGCGTACTCGAAATTTGGGAAATTTTTGAAAATAAAATGGGTGAATTATGAAAATTTGGAAAAAGAAATTTGAATAAATATGAAAAATAATTATGGAAAATAAAAGTCAAGAAAAAGTTTAAAATATAATGCTAAAAATTATTTTTGGGATATTAGGATTTATTTTGGAATTTTTAGAAGGAAAGAAAATAGAAAATGAGAAAAGAAAATGGAAAATCGGGAAAAAGTGAAAGTTCACTATTCATTAGCCGCCAAGTGTTCGACGCCGTACGGCCCGGCCGCGCGCGCGCGTCGCCCGGCCGTACGCGCCCGCGCCCGCGACGCGCCACGCGCCGCCCGCCGCGCGCCCGCGCGCCGGACCCGCCGCGCCCGCGCCCAGCCCGCGCGCGCCGTCTTGCCCCCACCCCGCGCGCGCACGCGCCGCGCGGGCACGCGCGCCCGCGCCCGCGCGCGCCACGCGCCGCGCGAGCACCGCGCCGAGCCGACCCGCGCGCTCGCGCGCCCGCGCACGCACCGCCGCGCCCGCCCGTGCACCGCCGCCTCTCCGCGCGCGCGCCGCCGCCACGCGCCGAAGCCGCGCTCCGGCCCCTACCTCGCGCGCACGCCGCTCCGACTCCCGCCCGCGCCGTGCGCCTCGCCGCCGGCCTCGCCCGCCGCACCCGGCCCCCGAGCCGCGCCGCGTGTCGCGCCGCGCCGCGCATGCCCGAGCCGTCCCTCCTCTCCTCTCGCGCCGCGCCGCGCCGCGCCTATAAAAGGGCCGCGCCCGCGCCGACTCCACCGCACCGCCACCGTGACTCGCCGTTTCCGAGCGCCACCGCCAAAGCCGCCGCCGTTTAGCCGTCGCCGCCGCGCGCAGCGGCCCCCGAGCCCCTTGCTCCTCCCCAGCGCCATCGCCGGTAAGCCCCGCCGCCCCCTTTTTCCCTTGTGCGCTAGCGCCGCCGCCGCCTCTGTTTTTGGCCGAGCCCCGGTCGAACACCTTTCGGGCATTGAACAGTGCGCAGAAAAAGAAAAAGAAAAAAAAAAAAAAAAAAAAAAAAAAAAAAATAAGGAAAAATTAGGAAAAATTTTGGAAAATTTGGAAAAATATTTTGGGATGATTTGAGTAAAATTTTGGGGAAAAATAAATTATTTTCTCGCATGTTTTCTCGGTGCAATGTTTGAAAATCGGAATCGGGCGTTTTCGAAATTTCCAATCGCATCGTTTTTCGATCCGGATCCCGTTTAATTCTTTCCCGCCATCGAAATAGGTTTCGCTTTTGTGCTCAAACCTCAAATTTCGAGCATGAATTTTCTTCGCTGATATTTTCAAACGTAATTTCCAAATTTATTACGATCGCCGATTTTGCGAAAACCCTAGGTCATCAACTCGATTCCAAAACCCGGATTTTTCCTCCAACCCTTGTTCTAACTCGAGTAGAATTTTCGCAAAACTCTTTGAAGTGGTTTTCATGGCTTTTGTGATTCTTTTCGATCTCTCGGTGTTTAGTTGAATTCTAACTGAATTCAATTAATCTTTCGCACGTACGGGTAGCGCTGAAGAAACCGGCAACGACCTCGCCAAGATCCCACCCCTCAAGTGTGCGAGCAAGGCAAGTCTTCACACCCTTTGAACATATTGATCCCCTTTGCGAAATGATGTTATTTTAAACTCTAAACATGCATGCTTTACCGGATTGCCTATACTTGTTATGCCATACCTTGCTATTGATTACCTTTAGAATTACTCCTTGTAACTCGCGATGTGATACAAATAACCGAAGCATAACTCGGTAAACCGCTTAGCCCTGCTAAACTTAGACCATGCATACTCATGACTTTATGAAAAAGCTTTGTGCTTGGGCAACTACCTTAGGGAAGGTAGTTGAGATTCGGCATGTGGAGACATGAGCGCCACATGGCCCGATGAACTAAGTTTGATGAAAATTGAAAGTACTATACAAATGTTTTAGGCTCGGGCGGCTGGATGATTTGGGTGGAATCCGGAAAAGGCAAGTGCCGACCCTGGTCAATTAAGGACCGAGCCATGAGATAGCCGGAAACGAGCCGCACAACCGTACTTCTCGAATGGGTATAGACCTAGTGACTAGGTAGCCGAGCGGAGGCGGTATCCTTGCATAGATGGTTCTCTATGATGTGGTTATGGGATGAGAATGAGGCTGCGGCCTTTGTTACAAATGGTGAAATTAAATTACCGTTAATCAAACTTAAAGATTGGAAATGTCTTCCCTTACCCCGGTGCGCGCGAACTCCTCTCACCGCTAGAAAAGGACGGCTAGAGTGCATGAGGGCTAAAGTTCATGGAGCGGGTGCCGCCAAAGTGAGGTTATCGAAAGGCTTTGCCGTGGCCGTCTCATGTGTTGGGACGTAGGCTCATTTGTTGGGCGTCGCGGAGTACGGGTAAAGTGTACATCCACCGGTGTGAATGAATCAATCTATTCGAATAGCCGTGCTCGCGGATATTGAGCATCGTGACAAGACTTTCGCTTGGCTAGATTTTAAACTTAAAACTGCTGGGATGGGTTTGCATGATGATTTTGTTCGTCAGGTGGATCAACTTCTCGAGAATGCGAGAAGGGGTGGACTCCCAAAAATCATGACGAACCGGAGACGGGAAGCCATCCTTGGAATCACGATGGATGGTAGACGAACCGTCGCCGGATTAATGAACCATGAAATTAAAACTTGATTTTGGCTAGTCGGTAGGCTTGTGAAAAGAATTGAAAAACTGGCTTTACGCAAAAATAACCCTAGCCGTATTCTTTGAATATCCCTATCATATGCATCAATTCCGTGTTGACTTGCCGAGTACGGTTGGTACTCACCCTTGCTATACGCACAAACCTCCACTGATGGGAATGAAGAGCCGAAGACCCTACGCGTACTACGCGGAGGGCGAAGGAACCGACGGCGCATATTAGACCTTAGTCCCGGTCGTTGCCGTGGCAATGGACAAGCCGCCGCCTCTTTCCGCTGTCTTATCTAAACTCGTTTTTATGTTGTATTCGGACCATAAGGTCCCGTGGATTGAACAATGCCTTCGGGCCTATTTATGTAATAATGGTATTGTAAGACTATTCGTGCATGTGTACTCGATTATCCAAGATCGCATTCGTGGGTACCAACTACTTGATCCAGGGAATGGTACTATGAACACGAAAGATTCCCGACTCAAAATCGGGGTCCACGAAAGCCGACGGCCGCGGGAATGATCCAGCCGAACCGGTAATCCCGACGACGGCGCCGACGGTAAGCGACCGGCCTTGACCATTGGATTTGCCATGCCCCGACCCTTTCTTTCTTCTGCAGCGGTGGCCGATCTCCTCAACTTCGACTTGTCGGAGTTCGAGGAGCTCGGCAATGCCGGCGAGGAAACGCTTGCAGCATCGGCCGAGAACACGAAGGCCACCCCGGCTGATATCGGCAACCGACCGGACGCCTCATTAGATGCGTTGGTGGTCGATCACGGCTCCATACGCGCATGGTTCAGGGATATCCAAGACCGATTCTTTGGATGCTGTAAGCCGAAGCCATCGCGCCGGCGACCTTCATGGAAGCCTACCTGCTAAAATATGAACGAGCCCTAGCGAGTCATTTATCGGCGTGAGAGTCAAGCGCGGTCGGCTGCCATCCAATCGACCAAAGACGCCATTGAAGCCCGAAAACCGCCTTCGATCGCCTAAAACCGAGCGGCGCCAAGCTTGAATAACTTTGTGCCCGCCGGGACCAACTGGTAGCCGATCTCGTTCAGATTACCTACGAGATCGATGTCCATGAAGAGTATATGGCCGATTTGCCGCCACGCTTGAAGCCGAGCGTAGAAGTATCGGGCGGCCGTTGCGCATTTACGGGTCTTGGTGCGAGTGCTCGATCGATGGCGGGGTCCGAGGCCGACGACCTCGGGGCAATCGGCGAGGTCGACCGGTTAGGTTGACAGCTTTATCGGTGATAGCCGATTTTCTAAAGAAATAAAGATTGTAAAATGTTCGACCCCGCGAGTTCGGCTCGTGTTTCTCTCGTCATGTGCTTTGTGATGTAACCGGACAGCTGTATCAATCGTGCTCGTATCATTTAGTTTGAAATCGCTCAAGTGACGCCCCAACGTTCAACGTCCATCTCTCGGTTATTCGATTCTCTAGGAATCGGCGATAACATCCGATTACGTCGTCGCCCGTTTCGTAGGCCGACCCCCTCGAATCTGTACTCGGAACCCGTGAGCCCCACGGCGACGGGCATCCACACCTACGCAATCGCTGGCTTTCGACGATTCCCGACGCCCTTAATAATGATCTCTTTGACTCCCGGGTTGGGAGCGATCATCTAAGAATCGTATCTTTTCTTTCTATAAAAGGGCTTCCCGGCTCTTCGAATAACTCACGGCCAAAAGCGACGAACTTCCAATAGTGAAACACCTAGTCCTTTGATTCTGCGGCCGGCTTCTCATGGCGTCTTCTAGATCGTCGGTGAACCGGTGGTACCTCAACTCCTCTACTCTCACCGATTTCTTTTTCGAAAACTCGGGGACGGAATCCATTGCAGCCGCCGCACCCGCCGGGTGATCCAGGGAATCATGGAGACGTCGTACGAGCCGTCGGTCAGCCAGGACCGACGGGTGAGGACGCACCTAAAGTGCTTTAGGGAGTTGGAGGCTCGCCACCCGGCGGCCAGGCCGCCTTTCCACCTCGGCGGCATTCCGCTGCTGCCCCCATGGCGTACCCGACGCTCGCGCGCCTCGACCGGCCGGAGGGGAGGCAGCCGAACTCGCCAACAAGTTGTTGATCACCACCACCGACATAAGGGTCACTCGGTTGGAGCATCGATCCTGGATGCTCTGGAAATGGAAACTGCGGAGCCCTTTGAACGAGCCCCGGCAGCCATTAGGGAGTACACGGCAAACATGTAATCCAAGATGGCCTTGCGCCGACTCGAATAAAACGTGGTTTAATGTTCCTGGGTTCCTTCTGACTTGAGGTTTCCTCAACTCCCTGGCTTGATTAGTCAAAAGTTGGCTTTTCCGACCATGCGCATCCTCTCGATTGTCTCACGCATGTGTAGCGTATGTGTATGCCCCCAAGTTTTGGTGATAGCTTCGATGTCGATGAAACTTGTTGATAGTAGTCATGTTGATCGCTGCCGGGGTCCCGAACCGATCATGGGGCGTGGGAGGGAAAGCGAATGCCTAAAGGCGATGCCCCATAAGGCATCGGCGTCGTGGGTCGGCCTATTGTGGCGATAGCCGACTCACGCGTTGATCCACACGCTCGGGTACTATTTCTTTAGATATTTTCCGTTGAGGGCCCTTTCGAATACCTCCCCATCTAATCCTTTCAGCATGTAGGCTCCTTTGGATACACATTTGTGGACCTTGAAAGGCCCCTCCCAATTCGGCGACCATTTGCCGAATTTGTTATCTCTCGGATCCGATTGGGAGTATGAGCTTCCAAACGAGCTCGCCTTCCTCAAATGATTTAGGGACGACCTTTTTATTGTAATGTCCGGCTACCCGTTCCTTATCTCTTGTTACTTTTTCTAAAGCTCTCATTCGGATAAGGCAAGATCCTCCGACTCGCCTATCATGAGATTGTAATAGTCGTCGGCGTGAGTTGGTCTTGCAACGAATGCGTCTTGAGCCGATTACGCTTTCCCATGGAAGTACCGCTTCGTGCCCATAGACCGCTTTGTATGGGGGAACTTGGATGGACCCATGACATGCCATTCGATAGGCCCACAATGCTTCGGCCAATCGAGTGTGCCATTGTTTGGGATGCTCGATATCTTTCTTTTGATCAGCTTGATTAAGCTTTTGTTTGACGCTTCGGCCCGACCGTTGGCTTGTGCGTAATACGGCGAAGAGTTAAGCAGCTTGATCCCCATACCGTCGGCGAACCGGATGAATTCGTCCGAAACAAAGATGGACCCTCGGTCGGTCGTTATCGTTGCGGAATGCCGAATCTGTAGATGATGTGTTCTTTGACGAACTCGATTGCGTCTTTAGAATCCACTTTTCGGAGGGGAATTGCTTCTACCCATTTTGTGAAATTATCTGTGGCCACTAGTATAAACTTGTGCCCCTTGCTTGAAGGTGGATTGATTTGTCCGATCATGTCCATGCCCCACCCTCCGAAAGGCCATGGTTTAATGATCGGGTTCATGGCCGACGCCGGCTCGTTGCACCGTGCCAAATTTTTGCGATCTTGGCATCCTTTATAGTATTTAAAACAATCTTCTAGCATTGTCGGCCGAAATACCCGGCTCGGTAAAGTAGCCACTTCATTTTGTGTGCCGCGATGTGTGCCGTAGATTCCTTCGTGTACCTCTCTGATGGCCATTGTGGCTTGATCGGCGCTCAAACACCTTAGCAGTATGCCATCGATTGTCTGATAGTATAAATCTTCGTCGAGCAACACGTACCGCAACGCCTTGTACCGTAGCTTCCTTGTGGCCGACTGAGAAGGGTTTTTGAGGTAATTGTAGACGTCGAATCTCCAATCGTCGGTTGTGATGGTGGTGACGCCTATGTCGATGTCTCTTAGCATCGGCCGGTAGCTGATGCCCTTTGAGCCAAGTCAATGGCCTCCGTGTTCTGCTCCCGGAATATGTAACTCCCGGCACCGTTGATGATAGATCATCAGTGCGTCGTTTTTGCACTCATATTCTCCTGACAATTGACTAATGACGAGCAACGAGTCTCCCATTATCTCGACCGCGTCAGCCTCCATCTCTCTGAGTAGGAGTAGCCCCTTGAGAACGGCTTCATACTCGGCTTGGTTATTCGTAACGTGGGGGTCGATAGCGATGGTGAACTCGAAGCTTGCCCCTTGGGTGAGATAAGAACTAAACCGATTCCACAGCCGTTGGTGCATACCGAGCCATCGAAAGTCGGGTCCAAGGCCTGATTTCTACGGAGCCGATTGAGTCGTTTCTATGTTCCACGATGAGATCGGCCAGGGCCTGTCCTTTTACGCCCTTGGAGCCTGATACCTCGGATCGAACTCGGTCGCGCGAATATCCACTTTCCGATCCTCCCTTTGAGCACCGGAGCCGATAGCATGTACTTGACTACGTCGGCTTTGCAAGTTACGGTGCATTCATTTGACAACAGATAGTGTCTTAACTTTGTGCATGAGAAATAGAGGCACGTACATAGCTTTTCAACGGGTGAATATCTAGTCTCGCATCTAGTAGCCGCCGGCTAAGATAGAAAATGGCCCTTTCCTTGCCATCGACTTCTTCGATCAAAACGGAGCCGATTGACCTGTCGTCAGCAGATAGGTACAGCTTGAATGGCATTCCTTTCTGCGGGGGTATTAGAACTGGGGGAGAGCTTAAATAATTTTTTATGTCGTCTAACGCCTTCGTTGCTCTGCCCCCATGTGAATATCTGATCGGTCTTAAGCCGAAGCAATGGTGTGAACGGTTCCATTTTCTCCGAGAGGTTAGCTATGAACCGTCTAATGAAGTTTATCTTTCCGATCAATGATTGGAGTTGTCTTTTATCCTTAGGCGGTTGAATTGTCTTAATGGCATTAATGCTCCTTGGTGTTACTTCAATTCCTCTTTCATGAACGAGGAACCCTAGGAACTGCCCGGCCGACACGCCGAACGCACACTTAAGCGGATTCATCTTCAATCCATATTTCCTTGTCCGCTCAAGCACCGCCTCGGATCCGCAATGTGGCTTTCTATCTCTCTCGATTTGACAACGACATCGTCGATGTATATCTCTACTAGTGCACCGATCATGTCGTGAAAAATATAATTCATTGCTCTTCGATATGTTGCCCCGGCATTCTTTAGGCCGAACGTCATCACCACCCACTCGTAGAGGCCGATCGCACTGGGCATCGAAAAGTCGTCTTATGGACGTCCTCTTCGGCCATGAATATCTGGTTGTACCCGCATTGCCGTCCATGAAGCTGATGATTTTATGGCCCGAGGCGGCGTCGACAAGCGTGTCAGCTATTGGCATTGGGTATTCGTCTTTTGGGGTTGCCTTGTTTAGGTCTCTCAAGTCGATGCATACTCGAAGTTTGCCGTTCTTCTTCAATACTGGGACGATATTAGAGACCCATTCGGCATATCGGCAAGGCCGAATGAACCCCGCGTCGTATAGCCGAGTGATTTCGGCTTTAATTGCGTCGTACATGTCGGCTTTGAACCTCCCGGGAGGTTGTTTGAATGGCCGATATCCTGCCTTGATTGGCGGTGATGGACCACTATCGATCGGCTTAGACCGGGCATTTCAAGTATTCCCAAGCGAAGCAATCTTTATATTCTTTTAATAATTCAATAAGTTGGGATCTACAAAGAGGAGATAAATTTTTACTAATGTACGTCGGCCTTGGCTTGTCGCGAGATCCGATGTCGATCTCTTCTAACTCGTCGGCCGACGTGAAGCCTTGTCCTAACTTGCCATCGTCTTCGTCCGCGGTGGCTACGCCGAGCACGCCGGATCCCTCCACCATGTCTTGTTCAAAGCGCAGTGTGGCTCGTCGCTTCCGATGGGCTGTATTGTTGAATTGGACACGTTTAGAAAATCGGCTTGCCGACTTTCCCGTGCATAAACATTCGATGCCTTCGATTTCCCAAAGCGACAAATCGGCACTGACGATACTAACTGACCTGTCGGCTGGCACGATCTCGATCTTATCGCCGTCCCACTGGATGAGGCTCTCACGCATTGTAGAAGGGATGCAGCGGTTAGCGTGGATCCAGTCCCTTTCGAGCAAGAAGCCGTAAGACCCCTTCCGTCGATGACAAAAACGTCGTGGGCACGCTTTGTTGCCGATGGTCGCTCGACGTTGAGAACGCCTTTGGTCTCGATGGGTTGCCGCCGAAGTCCTTGAGTACCATGTTGGTTTTGATCAGGTCTTCGGCTCCTTTTCCAAGCTTTCTGAAAGTTGCGTAAGGAATGAGGTTGACTGCCGCTCCCCCATCGACTAGCATTTTGGAAATCGGCTTGCCGTTGACGAACCCTTTAACGTATAACGGTTTCGTATGTCGATTTTTGGTCCCTTCCGGCTTCTTGAAGATGGCCTGGTCTCAGCGAGATCATTAGTTTTGCTTGGGTCATCTTCGATAGTATCTGCGTCGGCTTCGGGGGCACTGAATTTGGCGGGCAACACGAAGACCATGTTGACCGATGCGGTAGCTTTACTCTTCCCCTTGTCTGTCCTTCTGGCTTGATCGGCGGGGCTTTCTTCGCCTTGCTCTTCGGTGGCCGTAGCGTTCTCCCCTTGGGTACCCACCGTCTCTTAATCTTGCCCAGGACGGCGTTGTTCGTATATCATTTGTGCCACCTCGTCCTCTCTCCCTTCACGCTTAAGCCGCTGAATTCTCCTCTTGGGTCTTCGTAAATAGATCGGACGGGCACCATTGGGGATTGGCCGATCCCTCCTCGTCGGCCTCCTTGTTACCGCGCGATCGGCCCCATCCCGATTCTCGTCGACGAAGAAGTCTTGATGGATCGGACCGAGCCGATCGTGGACCGGTCGCCGTCTCTCGGTTTAGTTGGACGGCTCGGGAAGGAACCGACCGGGCTTGCGGATGACGAGCTCCGTGTTCGTCATGACTGTGATGATCGTTACATGCCTGGCGTCTTCCGTGTTGGTAGTCTCATGCCGGATTCCCGCAATTCCTAAAGAAGCCGCAATGCCAATGTGGATCGTCATGGCTTGCTTGTGTTCCGCCGGCTTTGGACTCTTGGCTCGTGCCGCGAGGTGCTTCGTCGTAAATTTCTTCACGCGAGACCGATATTGACGGTGGTATCTCGTTTCGCTCATGGATCGGCCGCCGCCCGACTCCGATAACCGGGCGCACCATGTTGATCTCGTGCGGTGGGGTTTCCAATCTGGCCCTCTCCTGTTTCGGCCTCGATCACCGTACCGCTAAGCCGTACGTTGTTACGTCTGCCCGCGATCAACTCGTCCGAGGCCGGCATGGACTGTGTTGACCGGGAACGGATTGCCGTCCACTTTCATGGGCCGACTTGAGTCAGCAAACTTCAACTTCCCGGCTTCGATGGCCGATTGGATCTGCTGCCTGAAGACTTTGCAATCGTTCGTGGCATGAGATGTGGAGTTGTGCCATTGCAGTATTTCTTCTTTTTCAACTCTTCGGCCGACGGGATCACATGATTTTCGAACTGAATCTGTTTCTGTTTGAGTGGTAAATCGAAGATCTTGTCGGCTTTAGTGATGTCAAAATCGTATTTCTCTTCTTTAGCCGTCTTTAGCAGCCACTGGCAGACGATGGCCTTCTTGTTCTTAGCCTATTCGGCCGCCGCCACTTCCGTTTCGTCGTCGTCGGATCCGTAATCTGAGTTGACGACGACTTGTGTTATGGTTTTGACGGCCTTCCCGGTTTCTTGGAAACGTTGTTCATGGGCCGTTACCCTCTGCGCCAGGTGGGCTAGACTTTCGAAGTCCCGCGCAGAATCTTTCCCGATTGGCGCGATCGGACCATGGAAGGCTAAATCGGCACCAGGGCGTCGATAGCACCAGCCGTAGCATCGGTTTCTCATTTCTCGAAGCGCTGAATGTAGTCCTGAACCGATCATTATGTTTTTGTCTCGATGTTGGTGAGGTCCGACAACTTCATTTCATGGTTGCCGAATAAAAATAGCTATGAAACTGTTTCTCAAGATCGGCCCAACTCAATCGAGTTGTAAGGCAACGAGGAGAACCAAGTGAAGGCCGATCCTGAAAGAAAAAGGGGAAATAGCCAAACTCTCAAGGGGTCGTAGCCGATGCTTCACCACATTGTGCTAAGAATCGGTGATATGCTCGTAAGTTGATACGTTGTCTTGTCCTCGAGAACTTGGAGAAATCCGGGATTTTGTATCGGTTGGGCAATGGAATTCTTTCGAAGTGCTCCGGATAGGGGTACCCGTACATATTTCCGAGTCTTTTGGTTTGAGGCCGAACTGATCCCGCATAACGTCTGCGATTAGTTCGGCCTAGGTCCTATTATCTTGTCAGTATCGGCTCGTATGGGTCATACGGCATACGTGCTCGCCGATACATCTCGTGGCGGTGTCCGAGGCTGGTAATGATGATCCCGACGACCCCTTGGTATTGGTAGCGATGATCGGCGGGTGGCGGCCGAGGTTCCGGTGGTGGCGTTGGCGGGTGCGGAAACAACCGCCGCCCCGACATTCTCGCATGCGCCATGATCAATTGGCTCGGCGCCGATTATGATGAAATATGTCGAATTGACCTTGGGGCAAGGGTGTTGTCGGTTTAAAATAGTGACCGCTGGTTTCACGCCGTCCCGCTTGGACTCAAGTGGCCGACACCTCTGGCGGGTTGGGCTGCGCTATTAGTGGAAGCGGCCGGTCTTGGGTGACTAGTGTCCCGTAATCGAAACTTGCCATCCATGAAATATGTAGGGCCCCTTTGCAACTCGACCACCTTGGCATCAACCACATGAGAAATCATATTGTTGAGGGTGTTGACCAGGATGCTGCTCTGGTTGACCAGCGCGTGATGGACGGCTGAGTCGATCCGATCTTGCAAAGAGTACACGGCCTGACCATCCTGCACTTGAGTTGGTTCTTCCACTTTCTGTTTGCCCTTCGCATCACTCGATGAGGATGCTATGGTATCGTTGAGGCTGAACTTGTACTTTTGGTGCACCGTTCCAGACCTCGTTTGGGTGAAGGATTGAAGATAATTGTTTTGGAGTTCCTCCACCATCCTCTTATACTCGGCTTGCTGTTCAGCCGATAGTTGATCCATTTTTACAAGTACAACATTGTCCTATGTGATGCCAGGGATCTTGGAGTCGACCATCTTGCCGGCTGAGTCTATTCGTCCGAGTCGAGCCGACAATGATAGTCCCACTGGGCGTATCAAGAAGCGTGTTGACGAGAAATCTCTCTCACGCGCTGGCCTGGGAGATCTGCTTGACTCCAGTGCAGGTCCTTCTTAGCTGCCTACGATGTGTAGAGCGTGCCAATCAACAAGAGAAAATACAAGAAAGTATTCGTTAAGCGTTAGGTCAAACCCCCGCGGGATCGGCCGAGGAACTCCATGAACGTATATATGCTATTCCAAGCCATATTTGGGCCAAGTGACCAAAGCGCATCGGCTATGCCAAGGCGATCATCAGCCATCCGATCCAAATATAACGAAGAATAATAAATATACAGATCAATAGACCAACCGATGCTGGGAAACTGACATCAAATCGGCTGATGTTCCAATGAATCTCGTGCAGGCGTAACATTCCTAGATTAAAGACGTAAGCAAGCACAATCTAGACACGAAATTGTTAGTGATATGCCCTAGAGGCAACATGAAGATGTTGGATATCACGTCAATGTTTATGTATTTATGAATAAAGTGTTATTCAGTTCCATGAAATAGACATCTTGTATTGATCAATAAGTACGTGACTTATTTATGAGACTCTATATGTATGAATCTATTTCTAAATGATCCCTGATCATATATCATATTATTGGAACTAATATGATTCTAAGATCGGCATGTTTATTGATTGATGATCATGTCTCATAGATCATGGGTATGGAGATACCAAATCAATAAACATGGACACGTGTGTTGGAGAACTCATTGTTGGATAGATCCACCATGAGACACTACAAGAATTAATGTGCCATTAGTTGGTCTCAGGTAGTGTTGGTACAAAGTCCTTAGACCTGAGATCACCATGGATTCCAACATCTGTAGTAGCCGACTTTGGGACTACCAAACGCTATTCTGTAACTGGGTAGTTATAAAGGTAGCTTTCGGGTTTGCTATGAAACATGGAGTGGGATGTGAGTGATCAAGATGGAATTTGCCCCTCCTTTGGAGAGATATCTCTGGGCCCCTCGAGGTAATGGATTATGGAAATGCATGGTCATGCTAAGTTGATTGAGGAGTCAATCAACAGACAGATAATCCAATACGGTTCGAGTGAATGGTTAAGCTATTGAAGGGATGGCACAAATCTTGCCTCCTTTGAAGGGATTTGTGTACACATTACAGGTTCAGAGCCGATATTATTCTTGTATACTATGGTGTCAATATGTGCTGCTAGGCACCGCTGTTGACGGGTTGGCTGAGTTGGACTCGAGCCGATGATCGGCTAAGTTAGACTATAGCCGAAACCGAGTATACCTGAACCTACAGGGTCGCACGCTTAAGGGGATAGAATAGATATTCGAGTTGGACTCGGATACGGCTCGATCGGATAGGGATCCAATCGGATAGAGTCCTATGGGCTTACGACGTGTGGGCGGCCAACTCTATGAGATACGGATGAGATCCAATTCAAAATAGAGTCCCGATCGGCCACTAGTCCCGTCGGCCAACTCTATATAAAGGAGGGAGGGGTGGAGAGCTGCGGCACGTCAATTGCATCGCGTGCAACAAGTCGCCGAGATCAATCTCCACGGAAACCCTCCCCACCTTCGAGCCAAACCCTAGCCTTGCATCGCGTGCTAGCACACGGGTGTTCGGTGTTCTGTCCCCGGATGTTTGGATACCGAGAGGCGCTGCTACGTTGCGCGCCGTTGATCAGCTTGTTAGTGATATTCACTAGAGGCAACATGGAGATGTTGGATATCACGTCAATGTTTATGTATAAATGAATAAAATGTTATTCGGTTCCATGAAATAGACATCTTGTATTGATCAATAAGTACGTGACTTATTTATGAGACTCGATATGTATGAATCTATTTCTAAACGATCCCTCGATCATATGTCATATTGTTGGAACAAATATGATTCTAAGATCGGCATGTTTATTGATTGATGATCATGTCTCGTAGATTATGGGTATGGAGATACCAAATCAATAAACATGGACATATGTGTTAGAGAACACATTGTTGGATAGACCCACCATGAGACACTACAGGAATTAATGTGCCATTAGTTGGTCTCGGTAGTGTTGGTACAAAGTCCATAGACCCGAGATCACCATGGATTCCAACATGTGTAGTAGCCTACTTTGGGACTACCAAACGCTATTCCGTAATCGGATAGTTATAAAGGTAGTTTTCGGGTTTGCTATGAAACATGGAGTGGGATGTGAGTGATCAAGATGGAATTTGCCCCTCCTTTGGAGAGATATCTCTGGGCCCCTCGAGGTAATGGATTATGGAAATGCATGGCCATGCTAAGTTGATTGAGGAGTCAATCAACGCACGATAATCCAATACGGTTCGAGTGAATGGTTAAGCTATTGAAGGGATGGCACACATCTTGCCTATAGCTTAACCGGTATCGTGAGGCAAAGGGATTTGTGTACACATTACAGGTTCGAGCCGATATTATATTCTTGTATACTATGGTGTCAATATGTGCTGCTAGGCGCCGCTATTGACAGTCGGCGAGTTGGACTCGAGCCGACGATCGGCTAAGTTAGACTATAGCCGAAACCGAGTATACCTGAACCTACTGTGGTCGCACGCTTAAGGGGATAGAATAGATATTCGAGTTGGACTCGGATACGGCTCGATCGGATAGGGATCCGATCGGATAGAGTCCTATGGGCTTACGACGTGTGGGGCGGCCAACTCTATGAGATACGGATGAGATCCGATTCAAAATAGAGTCCTAATCGGCCACTAGTCCCGGTCGGCCAACTCTATATAAAGGAGGGAGGGGTGGAGAGCCGAGAGACGTCAATTGCATCACGTGCAACGAAGTCGCCGAGATCAATCTCCACGGAAACCCTCCCCACTTTCGAGCCAAACCCTAGCCTTGCATCGCGTGCTAGCACACGGGTGTACGGCGTTCGTCCCCGGACGTGTGGATACCGGTAGAGGCGCTGCTACGTTGCGCGCTCTTGATCGGCTGCGGTCGGGCGCATCGGAGCGAGGCGTGAGAACGCGGCCGGACGACTCGAATCGGCTGATTGGCGAATCGGCTGTCTCCGGGAATAGGCTACACCGTTCCGGATCGGATTGCCCCGATTGGCTATTCCGCGCACTCTACTTTAATCGGTAACGATCTATCGGCCCTTACTTGCAAGTGTTCCTGGTTTGCGCGGTAGAAATTTTTGTTTTCGGCTAGCGTAGCTTCCGCGTAGTTCGGGTTTTAGATTGGATCTGGAACAAGTTTTGCGCACGGGTTGATTAGATCAATCGGTTTAACGGGATCTGTTGAGGAGAGTTAATGGTAATTGCGTTCCTTGATAGTGTATCGGAACGGTGTAATGTGATTACGTCGAAGCAATTTCCAAATAACTCGGTTTGAGTTGGGTTCGAGATAGCGTTCCTTGATAGTGTATCGGAACGGTATAATGTGATTATACCGAAGCTATCTCGTAGTCCGACTTTGTTGCTGCCTCGCGCCTACGCAAACCATCTCCCTTGATAGTGTATCGGGACCGCCGTGTGCGTACTCCCTTATAGGTCGTCTCGATGCCGTAGCTCGCGATAGGTAGAAAACGTTTCTACGCCTAACTTGTTTTTGCAGAGAATGCTTTGAGATGGTATGGCCCTATTGTATGTATGAGATGTATGAGATGCATGTGATGCATGTAATATTCTTTCATATGTGCAATCCCCTGTAATATTCTTTCATACGTGCAATGCTTGTAATATTCTTTCACGACCTGCGAGTCGATGTAATCTTCAATTAGAGCTTCTATAGTAGTAGCTTAGTTTGAAGATATCAAGCATTCGACACTTGGAATATGGTGCCGAAGATGGAGATCCTCGCGCCGACATGGAGATGGAGATCACCATGTGAAGGGGGCCATACTATTTCATTATATGCTATTCTTCTTGATTTCATATGTGATATGTTTGTTTGATAGGATAGCATCCCTCTCAAAATTAAGTAGTAATGATGCCCTTCCAAATGTTGCACCCGTCACCGTTATGCTCGTCAATGGTGGGTCTGCCAAAGCAGAGTGTCATTCTCTATCATAACACGAGGGGGTATATGTCGACATATACATGCAGGAGCATTTGGTTTACTTAACAAGGCTATCAAAACAGTTTTGGGCCTTGGGGCATAGGTTGGCGCCGGGCATGGAGATGCCACACCAACAACAAGAGTCACATAGAGATGTGATTAGCAAGGTGTTGCTTACGATGTTACTAATTTTCTAGCAGTGATGCCAAAGCTCACTAGAAAATTAATTAACATGTGGATCTTGACCCAATACGTAACCTAGAGGGAAGGTGGAAAATACGTAATGGGAGTCTAATGTTAAATTGTTTAACAATAGACATAGCATAAACATTGTGCTAAACTTTGCTTTTTCTCGTTGTAGAATAAATGGCGGCTAATACTACACCCAGACCTTTAATTTGCGATCTATTCTCGAAAAGGAAAAATTAAATGGAACAAACTTTATGGATTGGTATCGCAACTTGAGAATTGTTCTCAAGCAAGAGCGTAAGGAGTACGTTCTTGAAGTACCCTATCCCGAGGATTTGCCAACTAATGCCACCGCAACCGCACGGAGGGCTTATGAGAAGCACACTAATGATGCCCTAGATATAAGCTTCTCATGCTTGCTACAATGTCCCCCGAGCTTCGAAGCAATATGAGAGCAGCGATGCTCACACTATTATTCGGGGACTGCGTGGCATGTTTGAGAACCAAGCTCGGGCCGAGAGGTTCAACACCTCAAAGTCCTTGTTTGCGTGCAGCTTGTTGAGGGGAATCCCGTCACCCGCATGTGATAAAGATGATTGGCTACATTGAGAGTCCGGAAAACTGGGTTTTCCCCTTAGCCAAGAGTTGGCTACCGATGTGATTCTCCGCCGCTCCCTCCGAGCTTCGAGCCATTCATATTAAATTATCACATGAACAATATGGATAGGACCTTGGCTGAATTGCATGGGATGCTAAAGACAGTGAGGAGAGTATCCAAAAACGGTCATCATGTGATGATGATGCGAAGGCTAAGCGCAAACCACTGTCAAGAAACTTTGCACCAAGAGAAAGTTAACTCCCGATGAGATCGCGAGTGCCTCTAATGCAAAGAAGGGCAAGAAGGGGTCGGCGGCATCGATGCCGTTTGCTTCTACCGCAAGGAGACAGCCACTGGAAAAGGAACTGCAAGAAGTACATGGAGGATCTCAAGAAGAAGCAAAGTACGACTTCGCTTCAGGTATTAATGTTATAGACATTAATCTTGCTACTTCACCTACCGACTCTTGGGTATTTGATACCGGATCGTAGCTCATATTTGCAAATCGTTGCAGGGAATGAGAAGAAGTAGAGGATTGAGAAGGGGCGAGGTGAACTCGCGCGTCGGCAATGGAGCAAGCGTTGCTGCGTTCTGTCGGCACAGACCACTTCATCTACCTTCGGGATTAGTTTTGGAATTGAATAATTGTTATTGTGTTCCAACACTATGTCAAAACGTTATTTCCGCTTCATGTTTGCAAGCGGAAGGATATGATTTTAGATCAATGAACAATGGTTGTTCAATATATCTCGAGATATGTTCTATTTTCATGCTCCATTGGTGAATGGATTATACGTTTTGAATCTTGAAGCGTCTCCCATCTATAACATTAATACGAAAGACAACTCTCTAATGATATAAACCCCACGTTTATCCGGCATTGTCGCTTAGGCCATATAAATAAGAAACGCATGGAGAAGCTCCATAAGGATGGATTGCTTCACTCTTTTGATTTTGAATCATTTGAGACATGTGAGTCTTGTTTACTTGGTAAGATGACAAAGGCACCTTTCACGGGACACAGTGAAAAGAGCAAGTGACTTGTTGGCACTCGTACATACCGATGTATGTGGACCAATGAGCTCGACGGCCGAGGTGGTTATCGAGTACTTCATTACCTTTACTGATGACTTTAGTAGATATGGTTATATCTACTTGATGAGCCATAAGTCCGAATCCTTTGAAAAGTTCAAAGAATTCGAATGAAGTACGAATCATTTAGGGAAAACAATCAAGTTTCTACGATCGATCGTGGAGGGAATACTTGAGCCAAGAGTTTGGTAATCATCCGAAAGATTGTGGAATTGTTCCACGCTTAACTCCGCCAGAACTCCACAATGGAACGGAGTGTCCGAACGGAGAAATCGCACCTTGTTGGACATGGTGCGGTCGATGATGAGCCAAAGTGATCTTCCGTTATCTTTCGGGGATATGCTCTTGAAACAATGCGCTCACACTAAATAGAGTTCCATCTAAGTCAGTTGAAAAGACACCATATGAGATATGGACAGGGCAACCCCTAGTTTGTCTTTTCTCAAAATATGGGGATGCGAAGCTTATGTAAAACGTTTACAGTCGACAAGCTCACACCCAAATCGACAAGTGCTTCTTTGTGGGATATCCTAAGGAAACTAAGGGATATTACTTTTATAATCGGGAACAAGGCAAAGTGTTTGTCGCCCGACACGGTGTCTTCTTAGAGAAAGAGTTTCTTTCAAGAAGGGTTAGTGGGAGCAGGGTGCATCTTGAAGAAGTTCAAGAAACACCGTAAAATGTTTCAAGACACGTAACCACAACAGAGGTGCAAAGTGTTGCGCCACCGTTGTAGATACACCAGCCCCACGGAGGTCCGAAAGATCACGTCGTGCCAGTACACAGTGCGGAACAACGTGATATATTGTTGTTGGACAACAATGAACCTAAGACCTATGAGGAAGCGATGGTGGGACCCGATTCCAACAAGTGGCTTGGAGCCATGAAATCCGAAATAGAATCCATGTACGACAATCAAGTTTGGAACTTGGTTGATCCACTCGATGGTGTCAAAACCATTGAGTGTAAATGGGTTTTTAAGAAAAGGCCGATATGGATGGAAATGTTCACATCTATAAGGCGCGATTGGTGGCGAAAGGTTTTAAACAGATTCAAGGAGTTGATTATGATGAAACCTTCTCGCCCGTCGCAATGCTTAAATCTATTCGGATTATGCTAGCGATTGCTGCATATTTCGATTATGAGATATGGCGAGATGGATGTCAAAACGGCTTTCCTGAATGGAAACCTAAGCGAGGATGTATACATGATACAACCTCGGGGTTTTGTCGATCCAGAATCGCTGAAAGATATGCAAGCTACGAAATCCATTTATGGATTGAAGCAAGCATCTCGGAGTTGGAATATTCGTTTTGATGAAGTAATCAAAGGGTTTGGTTTCATCAAAAATGAAGAAGAGGCCTGTGTTTACAAAAAGGTCAGTGGGAGCGCAATTGTATTTCTAATCTTATATGTGGATGACATATTACGATTGGAAATGATATCCCTATGCTTGAATCCGTCAAGTCTTCATTGAAAAATAGTTTTTCCATGAAAGACTTAGGGAGGCAATATATATTGGGCATTCGGATCTATAGAGATAGATCCAAGAGGCTAATTGGATTAAGCCAAAGTACATACATTGACAAGGTGTTGAAAAGGTTCAACATGCATGATTCCAAGAAAGGTTTCTTGCCTATGTCACATGGCATCAATCTTAGCAAGAATCGGTGTCCTCGGACACATGATGAGCGGAATAAGATGGGTATGGTTCCATATGCTTCGGCAATTGGATCCATCATGTATGCCATGCTTTGTACACGCCTGCATGTCTCGTACGCTTTGAGTGCTACGAGCAGATACTGATCGATCCAGTGAAGGTCACTGGATCGCAGAAAGAATATCCTTAAGTACTTGAGAAGAACTAAGGATATGTTCCTAGTCTATGGAGGTGAAGAAGAGCTCGTTGTAAGTGGTTACACCGATGCTAGCTTCCAAACGGACAAAGATGATTATAGATCGCAATGGGTTCGTGTTCTGCCCGAACGGAGGCGCAGCACGGAAGAGTTCCAAGCAGGATACTTGCTGATTCTACAACGGAGGCCGAGTACATTGCTGCTTCGAAGCCGCAAAGGAGGCGTTTGGATCAAGAAATTCGTTTCTAAGCTTGGTGTGATGACTAGTACGACGGTCCAATGTCTCTCTATTGTGACAATAGTGGAGCCATTGCGCAAGCCAAGGAGCCGAGGTCACATCGAAGTCCAAACACATACTTCGGCGATATCATCTCATCCGCGAGATTGTGGACAGAGGTGATGTCAAGATATGCAAAGTGCACACGGATCTCAACATAGCCGATCCGCCGACAAAACCTCTCCTCACCGAAGCATGAGGCGCACACAAGAGCAATGGGTATTAGATACTTACATGATTGACTCTAGTGCAAGTGGGAGATTGTTAGTGATATGCACTAGAGGCAACATGGAGATGTTGGATATCACGTCAATGTTTATGTATAAATGAATAAAGTGTTATTCAGTTCCATGAAATATACATCTTGTATTGATCAATAAGTACGTGACTTATTTATGAGACTCTCGATATGTATGAATCTATTTCTAAACGATCCCGATCATATGTCATATTGTTGGAACAAATATGATTCTAAGATCGGCATGTTTATTGATTGATGATCATGTCTCGTAGATTATGGGTATGGAGATACCAAATCAATAAACATGGACATATGTGTTAGAGAACACATTGTTGGATAGACCCACCATGAGACACTACAGAATTAATGTGCCATTAGTTGGTCTCGTAGTGTTGGTACAAAGTCCTTAGACCCGAGATCACCATGGATTCCAACATGTGTAGTAGCCTACTTTGGGACTACCAAACGCTATTCCGTAATCGGGATAGTTATAAAGGTAGTTTTCGGGTTTGCTATGAAACATGGAGTGGGATGTGAGTGATCAAGATGGAATTTGCCCCTCCTTTGGAGAGATATCTCTGGGCCTCGAGGTAATGGATTATGGAAATGCATGGCCATGCTAAGTTGATTGAGGAGTCAATCAACGGACGGATAATCCAATACGGTTCGAGTGAATGGTTAAGCTATTGAAGGGATGGCACACATCTTGCCTATAGCTTAACCGGTATCGTGAGGCAAAGGGATTTGTGTACACATTACAGTTCGAGCCGATATTATATTCTTGTATACTATGGTGTCAATATGTGCTGCTAGGCGCCGCTATTGCGCTCGGCGAGTTGGACTCGAGCCGACGATCGGCTAAGTTAGACTATAGCCGAAACCGAGTATACCTGAACCTACAGGGTCGCACGCTTAAGGGATAGAATAGATATTCGAGTTGGACTCGGATACGGCTCGATCGGATAGGGATCCGATCGGATAGAGTCCTATGGGCTTACGACGTGTGGGGCGGCCAACTCTATGAGATACGGATGAGATCCGATTCAAAATAGAGTCCTAATCGGCCACTAGTCCCGCCGGCCAACTCTATATAAAGGAGGGAGGGGTGGAGAGCGAGAGACGTCAATTGCATCACGTGCAACGTAGTCGCCGAGATCAATCTCCACGGAAACCCTCCCCACTTTCGAGCCAAACCCTAGCCTTGCATCGCGTGCTAGCACACGGGTGTACGGCGTTCGTCCCCGGACGTGTGGATACCGGTAGAGGCGCTGCTACGTTGCGCGCTCTTGATCGGCTGCGGTCGGGCGCATCGAGCGAGGCGTGAGAACGCGGCCGGACGACTCGAATCGGCTGATTGGCGAATCGGCTCTCTCCGGAATAGGCTACACTGTTCCGGATCGGATTGCCCGATTGGCTATTCCGCTGCACTCTACTTTAATCGGTAACGATCTATCGGCCCTTACTTGCAAGTGTTCCTGGTTTGCGCGGTAGAAATTTTTGTTTTCGGCTAGCGTAGCTTCCGCGTAACCCTTCACAGCTGTGGAGGAATCGGCTGCGCTCGAGCGCATTGGAGCGAGGCGCGAGAACGCGGTCGGACGACTCGGCGAATCGGCTACATCCGCGAATCGGCTGATTGGTGAATCGGCTGTCCCTAGGAATCGCTATCATCGGCCAGCCACGCCTCGATCGGATAGCCCCGATTGGCTAATTCCGCGCATACTCCAATCGGTAACGATCTATCGGCCCTTACTTGCAAGTGTTCCTGGTTTGCACAAGTAAAAGTTTTTGTTTTCGGCTAGCGTAGCCTCCGCGTAACCCTTCAGTGGTATCAGAGCTAATCTTGCTTAGTTCGGGTTTTAGATTGGATCTGGAACAAGTTTTGCACACGGGTTGATTAGATCAATCGGTTTTACGGGATTTGTTGAGGAGAGTTCATGGTAATTGCGTTCCTTGATAGTGTATCGGAACGGCGTAATGTGATTACGTCGAAGCAATATCCATAGAACTCGGTTTGAGTCGGTTCGAGATAGTGTTCCTTGATAGTGTATCGGAACGGTATAATGTGATTATGCCGAAGCTATCTCGTAGTCCGATCTTGTTAGCTGCCTCGCGCCGCAAACCATCTCCCTTGATAGTGTATCGGGACGGCATAATATGATTATGCCGATATGGTTTCCGTAAGCGATTTCATAGATTGGACCGCCGTGTGTGTACCCCCCTTATAGGTCGTCTCGGTGCCGTATCTCGCGATAGGTAGAAAACGTTTCTACGCCTAACTTGTTTTTGCGAGAGAGATGCTTTGAGATGGTATGGCCCTATTGTATGTATGAGATGCATGTGATGCATGTAATATTCTTTCATATGTGCAATCTCTGTAATATTCTTTCATACGTGCAATGCTTGTAATATTCTTTCACGACCTGTGAGTCGATGTAATCTTCAATTAGAGCTTCTATAGTAGTAGCTTAGTTCGAAGAAATCAAGCATCATGCACATTGGAAGATGGTGCCGAAGATGGAGATCCTCGGCGCCGACATGGAGATGGAGATCACCATGTGAAGGGGGCCATACTATTTCATTATATGCTATTCTACCTGCTTTCATATATGTGATATGTTTGTTTGATAGGATAGCATCCCTCACAAAATTAAGTAGTAATGATGCCCTTCCAAATGTTACACCCGTCACCGTTATGCTCGTCAATGGTGGGTCTCACTTGCAGAGTGCCATTCTCTATCATAGCACGAGGGGTATATGTCGACATATACATGCAGGAGCATTTGGTTTACTTAACAAGGCTATCAAAATAGTTTGGGCCTTGGGGCATAGGTTGGCGCCAGGGCATGGAGATGCCACACCAACAACAAGAGTCACATAGAGATGTGATTAGCAAGGAGTTGCTTACCAATGTTATTAATTTTCTAGCAAGTGATGCCAAAGCTCACTAGAAAATTAATTGACATGTGGATCTTGACCCAATACGTAACCTAGAGGGAAGGTGGAAAATACATAATGGGAATCTAATGTTGAATTGTTTAACAATAGACATAGCATAAACATTGTGCTAAACTTTGCTTTTTCATTGTAGAATAAATGGCGGCTAATACTACACCCGTACCTTTAATTTGCGATCTATTCTCGAAAAGGAAAAATTAAATGGAACAAACTTTATGGATTGGTATCGCAACTTGAGAATTGTTCTCAATCAAGAGCGTAAGGAGTACGTTCTTGAAGTACCCTATCCCGAGGATTTGCCAAATAATGCCACTTTAACCGCACGGAGAGCCTACGAGAAGCACACTAATGATGCCCTAGATATAAGTTGTCTCATGCTTGCTACAATGTCCCCCGAGCTTCGAAGCAATATGAGAGCACGATGCTCACACTATTATTCGGGGACTACGTGGTATGTTTGAGAACCAAGCTTGGGCTGAGAGGTTCAACACCTCAAAGTCCTTGTTTGCATGCGAGGCTAGTTGAGGGAATCCCGTCGATCCGCATGTGATAAAGATGATTGGCTATATTGAGAGTCCGGAAAAACTAGGTTTTCCCTTAGCCAAGAGTTGGCTACCGATGTGATTCTCCGCCGCTCCCTTCGAGCTTTGAGCCATTCATATTGAATTATCACATGAACAATATGGATAGAACCTTGGCTGATTTGCATGGGATGCTAAAGACAGCCGAGGAGAGTATCCGAAGAATGGTCATCATGTGATGATGATGCGAAGGCTAAGCGCAAACCACTGTCAAGAAACTTTACACCAAGAGGAAGTTAACTCCCGATGAGATCACGAGTGCCTCCAATGCAAAGAAGGGCGAGAAGGGGTTGGCGGCATCGGATGTTGTTTGCTTCTATTGCAAGGAGACAGCCACTGGAAGAGGAACGCAAGAAGTACATGGAGGATCTCAAAAAGAAGCAAAGTACGAATTCGCTCGGTATTAATGTTATAGACATTAATCTTGCTACTTCACCTACGACTCTTGGGTATTTGATACCGGATCGTAGCTCATATTTGCAAATCGTTGCGGGAATGAGAAGAAGTAGAGGATTGAGAAGGGGCGAGGTGAACTGCGCGTCGGCAATGGAGCAAGCGTTGCTACGATTCTTGTCGGCACGACCACTTCATCTACCTTCGGGATTAGTTTTGGAATTGAATAATTGTTATTGTATTCCAACACTATGTCAAAACGTTATTTTCGCTTCATGTTTGCAAGCGGAAGGATATGATTTTAGATCAATGGACAATGGTTGTTCAATATATCTTAGAGATATGTTCTATTTTCATGCTCCATTGGTGAATGGATTATACGTTTTGAATCTTGAAGCATCTCCCATCTATAACATTAATACAAGGGCAACTCTCTAATGATATAAACCCCACGTTTATCCGGCATTGTCACTTTGGCCATATAAATAAGAAACGCATGGAGAAGCTCCATAAGGATGGATTGCTTCACTCTTTTGATTTTGAATCATTTGAGACATGTGAGTCTTGTTTACTTGGTAAGATGACAAAGGCACCTTTCACGGGACACGGTGAAAGAGCAAGTGACTTGTTGGCACTCGTACATACCGATGTATGTGGACCAATGAGCTCAACGGCCGAGGTGGTTATCGTACTTCATTACCTTTACCGATGACTTTAGTAGATATGGTTATATCTACTTAATGAGGCATAAGTCCGAATCCTTTGAAAAGTTCAAAGAATTCCGAATGAAGTACGTAATCATTTAGGGAAAACAATCAAGTTTCTACAATCGATCGTGGAGGAGAATACTTGAGCCAAGAGTTTGGTAATCATCGAAAGATTGTGGAATTGTTCCACGCTTGACTCCGCCAGAACTCCACAATGGAATGGGGTGTCCGAACGGAGAAATCGCACCTTGTTGGACATGGTGCGATCGATGATGAGCCAAAGTGATCTTCCGTTATCCTTCGGGGATATGCTCTTGAAACATGCGCTCACACTAAATAGAGTTCCATCTAAGTCGGTTGAAAAGACACCATATGAGATATGGACAGGGCAACCCCTAGTTTGTCTTTTCTCAAAATTTGGGGATGCGAAGCTTATGTAAAACGTTTGATCGACAAGCTCACACCCAAATCGACAAGTGCTTCTTTGTGGGATATCCTAAGGAAAGGAAACTAAGGGATATTACTTTTATAATCGGGAACAAGGCAAAGTGTTTGTCGCCGACACGGTGTCTTCTTGGAGAAAGAGTTTCTTTCAAGAAGGGTTAGTGGGAGCAGGGTGTATCTTGAAGAAGTTCAAGAAACACCGAAAATGTTTCAGTGACCACGAAACACAACAGGGAGGAGCAAAGTGTTGCGCCACCGGTTGTAGATACACCAGCCCCACGGAGGTCGAAAGATCACGTCGTGCGCCCGAGTACACAGTGCGGAACAACGTGATATATTGTTGTTGGACAACGATAAGCCTAAGACCTATGAGGAAGCGATGGTGGGACCCGATTCCAACAAATGGCTTGGAGCCATGAAATCAAAATAGAATCCATGTATGACAATCAAGTTTGGAACTTGGTTGATCCACCTGATGGTGTCAAAACCATTGAGTGTAAATGGGTTTTTAAGAAAAAGGCCGATATGGATGGAAATGTTCACATCTATAAGGCGCGATTGGTGGCGAAAGGTTTTAAACAGATTCAAGGAGTTGATTATGATGAAACCTTCTCGCTCGTCGCAATGCTTAAATCTATTCGGATTATCCTAGCGATTGCTGCATATTTCGATTATGAGATATGGCAGATGGATGTCAAAACGGCTTTCCTAAATGGAAACCTAAGCGAGGATGTATACATGATACAACCTCGGGGTTTTGTCGATCCAGAATCGCTCGAAAGATATGCAAGCTACAGAAATCCATTTATGGATTGAAGCAAGCATCTCGGAGTTGGAATATTCGTTTTGATGAAGTAATCAAAGGGTTTGGTTTCATCAAAAATGAAGAGGAGGCCTGTGTTTACAAAAAGGTCAGTGGGAGCGCAATTGTATTTCTAATCTTATATGTGGATGACATATTACTGATTGGAAATGATATCCCTATGCTAGAAACCGTCAAGTCTTCATTGAAAAATAGTTTTTCCATGAAAGACTTAGGGCGAGCATACATATTGGGCATTCGGATCTATAGAGATAGATCCAAGAGGCTAATTGGATTTAGCCAAAGTACATACATTGACAAAGTGTTGAAAAGGTTCAACATGCATGATTCCAAGAAAGGTTTCTTGCCCATGTCACATGGCATTAATCTTAGCAAGAATCGGTGTCCTCGGACACATGATGAGCGGAATAAGATGGGTATGGTTCCATATGCTTCGGCAATTGGATCCATCATGTATGCCATGCTTTGTACACGTCCGATGTCTCGTACGCTTTGAGTGCTACGAGCAGATACACGACGATCCAGTGAAGGTCACTGGATCGCCGTAAAGAATATCCTTAAGTACTTGAGAAGAACTAAGGATATGTTCCTAGTCTATGGAGGTGAAGAAGAGCTCATTTTAAGTGGTTACACCGATGCTAGCTTCCAAACGGACAAGGATGATTATAGATCGCAATGGGGTTCGTGTTCGCTCGAACGGAGGCGCATCAGTGAAAGAGTTCCAAGCAGGATACGTTGCTGATTCTACAACGGAGGCCGAGTACATTGCTGCTTGAAGTTGCAAAGGAGGCGTTTGGATCAAGAAATTCGTTTCGAGCTTGGTGTGATGACTAGTGCGACGGTCCAATGTCTCTCTATTGTGATAATAGTGGAGCCATTGCGCAAGCCAAGGAGCCGCGATCACATCGAAAGTCCAAACACATAATTCGGCGATATCATCTCATCCGCGAGATAGTGGATAGAGGTGATGTCAAGATATGCAAAGTGCACACGGATCTCAACATAGCCGATCCGGACAAAACCTCTCCCTCAACCGAAGAATGAGGCGCACACAAGAGCAATGGGTATTAGATACTTACATGATTGACTCTAGTGCAAGTGGGAGATTGTTAGTGATATGCCCTAGAGGCAACAAGGAGATGTTGGATATCACGTCAATGTTTATGTATTTATGAATAAAGTGTTATTCGGTTCCATGAAATAGACATCTTGTATTGATCAATAAGTACGTGACTTATTTATGAGACTCGATATGTATGAATCTATTTCTAAATGATCCTCGATCATATATCATATTATTGGAACTAATATGATTCTAAGATCGGCATGTCTATTGATTGATGATCATGTCTCACGATCATGGGTATGGAGATACCAAATCAATAAACATGGACATATGTGTTAGAGAACACATTGTTGGATAGACCCACCATGAGACACTACAGAATTAATGTGCCATTAGTTGGTCTCGGTAGTGTTTGTACAAAGTCCTTAGACCTGAGATCAGCATGGATTCCAACATGTGTAGTAGCCGAGTTTGGGACTACCAAACGCTATTCCGTGAATCGGGTAGTTATAAAGGTAGCTTTCGGGTTTGCTATGAAACATGGAGTGGGATGTGAGTGATCAAGATGGAATTTGCCCCTCCTTTGGAGAGATATCTCTGGGCCCCTCGAGGTAATGGATTATGGAAATGCATGGCCATGCCAAGTTGATTGAGGAGTCAATCAACGATGCGATAATCCAATACGGTTCGAGTGAATGGTTAAGCTATTGAAGGGATGGCACACATCTTGCCTATAGCTTAACCGGTATCGTGAGGCAAAGGGATTTGTGTACACATTACAGGTTCAGAGCCGATATTATTCTTGTATACTATGGTGTCAATATGTGCTGCTAGGCGCCGCTGTTGACGGGTCGGCTGAGTTGGACTCGAGCCGACGATCAGCTAAGTTAGACTATAGCCGAAACCGAGTATACCTAAACCTACAGGGTCGCACACTTAAGGGGATAGAATAGATATTCGAGTTGGACTCGGATACGGCTCGATCGGATAGGGATCCAATCGGATAGAGTCCTATGGGCTTACGACGTGTGGGCGACCAACTCTATGAGATACGGATGAGATCCGATTCAAAATAGAGTCCTGATCGGCCACTAGTCCCAGTCGGCCAACTCTATATAAAGGAGGGAGGGGTGGAGAGCTGCGGCACGTCAATTGCATCGTGTGCAACAGAAGTCGCAGAGATCAATCTCCACGGAAACCCTCCCCACCTTCGAGCCAAACCCTAGCCTTGCATCGCGTGCTAGCACACGGGTGTTCGGTGTTTTGTCCCCGGACGTGTGGATACCGGTAGAGGCGCTGCTACGTTGCGCGCTGTTGATCGGCTGTGGAGGAATCGGCTGCGGTCGAGCGCATTGGAGCGAGGCGCGAGAACGCGGTCGGACGACTCGGCGAATCGGCTACATCCCCGAATCGGCTGATTGGTGAATCGGCTGTCCCTAGGAATCGGCTGTCATCGGCCAGCACAGTTCCAGATCGGATAGTGCTGATTGGCTAATTCCGCTGCATACTCCAATCGGTAACGATCTATCGGCCCTTACTTGCAAGTGTTCGTGGTTTGCGCGGTAAAAAGTTTTTGTTTTCGGCTAGCGTAGCCTCCGCGTAACCCTTCAGTGGTATCAGAAATACAGCCCTACTGCAGATCTAATAACAATTATATTAAAAGAAACATATTAAGATAAATAAGGTCGGCTGAAACCCCGACGCTATCCCCAGATAATGTAAGTCCAAAAGAATAGATTGCCAACGATTCTAAAGACGACTCAAAAGTTCAGCCTTGATGCAGCATTAAGTATCAAAAGAAGCATTCAATCTATTACTTTCGACTTACACTCCGTAAGATGGTAGATACTGCATACGAATCAACTAGCCCTTAAAACTAGCCTTGTTGACCATACACCCTCCAAAAGATGAGTCAACTACAAGATAGATCTAAACACCGGATTGGTTTATATGCACTATATGATATATGTCGTAGTAAAACTATTGAATCCAATGTGTCATTGCGATGGAAGCATCAGAAACAAGTAATCTCACCACTAACGACAAACACTTACCTGAGTTTGGGGATCGAGACGATGCAGCCCAAAGCCAAACAGGGTGTTCGTCCAAAAGGAAAAGGATGGCGATGCGCCAAAGATTAGATTGATTGAATCGTCCTTATACACAGGGTCTCGGGTCCTATTTATACCCAAGATACAAATATTTGTAACAACTTCGGACTCTATCTAAACTACTTTTTAAAACATCATATCATCCCTAACGAGATCCATTACAACTAACAATTTAACAAACTCCTAAACTACAGATACAGTTGCCATTACAGGACTCTATCCATAGGTGGCAATATCTTTAAACACGCAACTAACATCCGAATCCCCACTTATCTTCAAGTTTCTGCATTGGACACGGTTTTATCTCTTCTGAACTCGGAATCGGCTGTCGGCTGTTCCATTCAACCCATTCTCAGCCGACCAGCCCTGCAGTCGATTACTCTTTTAGCGGATACGGCTCCTGACCTCAGCCGATCCGATTCCACCTTGCTTCCTTAGGACTTAGGAACCTCATTACCAAATTCCAGTGTTAACACCAGGGTCCGGGAGTGGGGACGAAACCTTGGTGGGGTTCGCTTGGTTAGTGGGGGGTTATACGAAAGGTCCTATCACAGTTCCCACTCCGGCACACGAGAGACCATGTTGTGGGGCTGTGTCTTGTGGGTACAGTTGTACACCTCTGATCAGAGTAAATCTATTCGAATAGCCGTGCCCGTGGTAATGGGGCGATCGACCGAGCTCTCCGTGATTAGTCTCACACTTTTACACCCTAAATTATTGGAACATGACTAGTATGGGTGGATGGTTTGGGCCTGTCTCAACGTGGGGATAGCGTTCGGCAATGTTGGTTTAAGACGAAGACGAGGTGGGGTAGGCTTGTCCTACACTCTGGAAGCTGCCTGTGGAGTGGTCGAAGCCGCGTGGCCAGCATCAAGCTTAGGCTTAGGCCCTTTTTCTTTTTCTACTGCTCTTTTGTAATCTTTTTGTATTGTTTCTAAGATGTGGAGCTGTAATATCAACAATTGTCGTATGTGTACCCTGGCTGGTCCTGGACAGGGATCTTAATACACATATAGCTTCGGAAATTGGGGTCTGAATTTCTGGGCGTGACAATCATCCACCCCATCAAAGAACATCACACACTGGACATAGGTATCCTTTTGGAGGGCTAAACTAGTATAAACCTCGTGTCAACTAATCTCTGGCTCATCTTAGCGATTCGAGACGACCACCAGGTCCTTAGAGGAGGTGCATTCTCAACCACACACTCACCTCCTTGGGTACCCCCCTCAGAGGACTGCCGACCTACTCGTCGATACCCTCACTCTCTTCCCTACTTTCTAAGCACTGGAGAGCTAGTGTTTCGCCTTTGTAATGAGGCTTTAATCTTCTTGTGTGTTGGTGTGAGCTCCTCCTTTTATAGCCTCACTATGACGGTTCTAAAGTTGGTATCTTCCCATGAATCACTCATAACCGCCATAGGGAAGTCATCCAGAGCATCCACATGGAAGGTGGAGATGAGGGTGGCAAGGATTTGTTTGGCCGAACCAGTGGTTCGACCCCTCGGCCCACCTTTCTCCACCCCCATTCACTAGAGGCTTCCAAGTTGGCCCCTATGGAGGTTGAGGGTGGTTTCGTCCCACTTTAATTTTTCCCTTGCCGTCGCCGTCGCCGGTAAGCCCCGAGCCGCTGCCCCCTCGTGCTAGCACCGGCCACTAGCCGAAGCAGAGAAGGAAAGGGTGCCGGTCAAACAGGTAGAGGAGAAGGAATAGGGAAGAAGTGCAAAAGAAAAGAAAAAGAGAAGAAAAAAGAGAAATAGGGAAAAGAAAAATAGGAAAAGTACGGAAAAATTTTGGAAAGTTAGACAAAGAATTTATAAAATATTTGGGAAAATGTTTGGGCAAAAATATATTGTTTTCTCGTTTATTTTCTTGGTACAAATTCGAAGTCGAATCGGATTTTTCGAGATTTCATTTCGCGTCGTTTTCATCGGAATTTGTCTATTTCTTTTCCGTCATTAAAAATATATTTCTTTTGGTGCTCGGACCTCCAAAACCTCGAGCACAAATTCCTTCGATAAGCACTTTTAATTTTATTTCCTTATTTAAATTCGATCGATGCTTTGCGAAAATCCTAAACCCTCAAACTTGTTTTTAACTCGGATTTTATACCATAAACTCTCGTCCGAACTCGAGTAGAATTTTAGGCTAAACATTTGGAGTCGTTTTTATGATTCTTTTAGATCTCTCAGCATTTTATTGAATTCGATCAAATTCAATTGATTTTTGGCACGTACGGATAGCAACCGAGGGAGCAAGCACTGACTACGTTGAAGACCCTGGCCAACAAGTGTGCGAGCAAGGCAAGTCAACACTTCCCTTTGAACATATTGATCCTACTTTGAGAAATGATGTTGATCTTAATTACAAATTACATGCTATACACAAATGAGTACCTATACTTGATAAACCCTGACTTGATGTTGATTACCATTAGAAATATCCTTGGTAACCCTCGATGTGATATAACCGAAGGATATCTTCGGTAAAATGTCTAGCCATTCTTATATTAGATTCGTGCATACTCATGATTTTACAAAGAAGCTTCATGCTTGGGCAACTATCTTAGGGAAGGTAGTTGGAATACGGCATGTGGAGACATGAGCGCCACATTGCCTTGATCATGATGAAAATAGTCTTGATGGAAAAATAAAAAGTACAAACCAATGTTTTTGGACTGGGGCGGATGGATGGATTTGGGTGGATAGCGGTAAAGGCAATAACCGTCCCTGGTCGATTATGGACCAAGCCATGAGACTTATAACCTAGAACGAGCCAGTACAACCGTACTTCTCGAATGGGTATAGACCTAGCGGAGTAGATAGCCGAGCGGACGCAGTATCCCTGCATAATGGTTCTTGAGTGAAGAGGTGGTTCTTGTTATTGAGAAAAGGCTGCGACCTAAGTGTTGAGTAATGAATGAGAATGTTGTGAAAGTCTTTCCCTTACCCTGAGAGCGCCAGAACTCCTCTCACTGCTAGGAAAGGACGGGTAGAGTGCAAGAGGATTTAAGTTCATGGAGCGGGTATTGCCGAAGCAAAGTTATCGAAAGGCTTTGCCTTGACCATTCCATATGAAGGGATGAAAGCTCATTCAATGAGTAGTCGTGGAGTACGAGTAAAGTGTACATCCACTGCAGTGTGAGTCAATCAATCTATTCGAATAGCCGTGCTCACGGTTAATGAGCAGCGTGACAAGTTTCTCCCGTGGCTAGACATATATTTTAAAATGATGGGAATGGGATTTGCATAATGATTTTGTATGCTGGTGGACTCAACTTCTCGAAATGCGAGAAGGGGGTGGACTCCCCAGAAAACCATGACGAACCGGAGGCGGGAAGCCATCCTTGGAAATCACGATGGATGGTAGACAGAACCGTCGCCGTTTTAATATACCCTGAACTAAAACTTGACTTGGCTAGAAAACAGGTTTGTGAAAGGATTTGTGAAAATTGGCTTTGTGCAAATGAACCTTAGCCATCCTTTGAAATGACCCTATCATGTGCATCATTCCGTGTCGGCTTGCTGAGTACGTTGGGTACTCACCCTTGCTATACGCACAAACTTCAGATGAAGGAAACGAAGAACTAGAGGACTCCTATGCTTACTGCCAAATGGGCGATGGAGGAGAAGGCGTCTACTAGGTCTTAGTCCCTCGTCGTTGCCTGTGGCAATCGCCATGCCGCTGCCTTTCGACAGCTAATCTCATCTAAACTCTGCTTTTGGTAGTATCCGGACCAGTAGGTCCTATATGTGCAGAATATTGCCTTCGGACCTATTATTGTAATATGTTCGATGTAAGACTATTCCTGCACTTTGCAGCTGGTAATTCAGAACTGTATTCGTGGGTACAAAACTACTCGATCTAGGGATATGGTACTATGAACACGAATGATTCCCGTTCTCCAAAATGGGGGTCAACAGGCGCCCTGACATCCTCTGACAGGAATCTAACCGGGACTAAAGATGATATTTAGTCCCAATTGGTAACACCAACCGGGACTAAAGATCCTAGAGAGTCGTTGCCTTTTTTAACTGGGACTAAAAACATTATCTAGTCTCGGTTCCTATTGCAACCGGGACTATTGTGGATTTTGACAAATGGACCAAAGATCATCTCTCCAGTAGTGAAGGACAAGAAACATAGTGTCGTATCCTATGGTAGCAAAACTTTAACAGGAGCTAAACTTAACTACGCTACCACTGAAAAAGAGCTTCTTGTTGTTGTTTTTGCTATCTATAAGTTTAGATCTTACTTAGTAGGAGCCAAGGTAATAAATTACACTGATCATGATGTCTTAAAATACCTGCTTACTAAGAAAGATGCTAAACCTAGGCTAATAAGATGGATTCTCTTACTCCAAGAATTTGACAATGAAATAAAAGATTAAAAGGGAGTAGAGAATTCTATAGCAGACCACATGTCTCGTGTCCATTATGTACAGGACCTACCCATCAATGATTGCTTACAAGACGAGCATGAAAGTTTTTTTCTTGAACTTAGGGAACCTTCCTCTCTGAAGGTCTCTTTAGAGCATGCCAGATTTTGTGCCACAAGCACATACAACCACCTTAAGACCCTCACTAAAAAATATTTAGAAGGTTGGTTGTAGTTGCATTTGTTTATCATAAACATTGCCAATTTCGTGGTTGCTCCTATGGCACTAACCTTGCAGCTACAACTTCAACGATAAATCAACTACTGGTGATGAAGCTTGGAACTACATCGCCAATGGTGGCTGCAATGTAACAACTCCCCATGGTTGAGCTTTTGACCATAAACAAGCACTATCGGGAGGTAGCTCGGACTATTAGTTCCCTTCATCAATAAAAAGCAAGAACACGTTTTTAGCATAAGTTTGCCCTTGGGTATTTTTGGTCACTAACCATTTCAGGTTAAGTTTAAAAATAACGATGGTCATGTGACGCCTGAGAACATGGAGCTACATCAACTTTTGCACCTTGGTGTTTCTGGTGATGGAACAAGTTCTGAAGGAGGCTGCAACACCACACGCTTGATTTTTGGTGCCCCGCGACACAAAAAATCCATGTGTGGTGGAGATCGCTACGTATCTCATAACAAATTCTATTCATGCAGAAATTCCACCTTGGTTTAGAGATGTTTTAGTTCTTTTATCTTGCCTTTGCAAAAAAATCAAAAAAAAGAAAGATTGAAATGTCCTGGTTTTGACATTAAACAGAGCCTTGCCTGGAGGTACCTCAAGTTTGCCATTCATATACTCATATTTATCTTCTCGTGAATATAACTTGATCATACGCTTCCTTTATCTATTCTTGCATGCTCTAGTTTTAATGAATTTGTACAGTCCATTCATGGGCTCTTTAAATCAACATGGTGCTGAGGTTAAAAAGTCTTCTTTAACCAAATTGGACATGGTGTCGAGTTTGCTTAATGAACCTTAGAGTTAATGTAGATCATGGTTGTATAAATATGGACTTTAAGTTGATTCAAACTGGAGAACCCAAGGCATTGGATATATGACAGAGATGCGTAACATATAGAGGAAGTGCAAAACCCTCTATGTTTATGTTGAATCAGTTCTAATTTAGCCTTGTTTGAGTATAAGAAAGTTGGTGATAATAAAATTTCAAAAAAATAATAAAAAATATAAAATAAAATAATAATAATTATTAAAAGGTAAAAATAGGTAAGAATCCATTTTTCTTTTGTTCTTTTAGTTTGTTTGGCCCATGAGTGACGTAGCCTTCGCACACAAAGTCCAGATGTGAATAAAATAAAGTTCTCCAGTTATTTACACCGGAATGATTATTTGCTTGTCTCCACTTGTGTTGCGTTCAAATAATGTCACAGGTACAAAAATAAGTGTGGGAGTGTCCCTCGTTTTGACACGCAGAATTCCTTGCACCACCTCCACATCGTTGCATACTTTAGTATGGGATTGTTAACGCCAGAAATTGGTAAGCCCCGGAGCCCGAATCGGCTAAGGTGTCCATCAGCTAATACCGAATCAGGCAAGACAAACCGACGTAGCCAATTCTGGTATGACGATATTGGAGACACCGTCGGATCAAAATGAGTGCTTCATGAGTCCTAAAAAGGCAATTGTATCTATTAATTAGGAAGAGTTTTTTAATTTCCTATTTTATCTTTAGGAAAGTGTGTTAGTATCCGGTAAGGATTCTTTTTGTTTTCTTTTATCTTTAGGAAAGTTTGGATTTGTAATCTGTTAGGATCTCAGTTTCCTTGTTAGCCCATGGGTATAAATATGTAAGCCCGGGGTTCATGTAAGATATCTCTCGATCAATACAAACTCACCGCATCGCCACCCTTTTATTCTTTATCTTCGTTCAACATCAGGCGGAACATGGCATCCGACGCTGGGCTGCATCGATTAGGTTCGACCTCCAGCAAAGGGATAAGTCCAACGTTCTGCCGGATCAGGCGATCATATTGACTACAGCGACGTTGTCCAAGGCTACATCAGTACGTTCGATCCCTCGGATTGCTCCGGTTTAGTTAGCATGCTTGCCTGGCTATTTATCATATGTCTCTATTAATCTAATCTTAGTATTTTAGTTTAGCCCTATCGACTGTTTCTCGTTTTAGGGTCTCTATCGTTATCGGCTAAACTGTTTACTAGGTTAGATTGGTTTAGGCATCTACCACCCTGAAAATCAGCCAAGGGCTTGATTGTCTAGATATTGCTTTTCTCTTCATACTTAGTGCTGTATCATTTTGATCTACTAAGTCACGATTAGAACCATAATCTCTAGCCTGCCTGTTGACTGCCACTAAGGGTTTCATCGGGGTTTCAGCCGGTGAGTTATCTGAGTATTGCATCGGCTTGCAAGGATTGTATACAAGTTGGATCTAGCCGATTGCATCGGAGGCGTCATTGAATATTCGACCATTTGGATTTTATGACATCGGACTTCCACCCGATATGTGCTATAATCTTTAAATCAATATCTATTTCATCATGTGATTGGTTCATGCAATGTTATATATCATCATGTTATTGTCAGCCGATCACCTTTTATAGATGTATGTTAAGTACACAGCCGATGGATCAAGACTATTAACTACATTGGTTGATATCAGCATCGGTTGTCGACCAGTCGGCTATTATGGATATTAGCCGATCGGCTGATATATTTTATAATCGGTTGCTTTAAATGACTTGTCAGTGGTAGGATCAAACTGATTGGCACGCCCACGCTTCATCGATTCTAGGACCTGCACTGGAGCTAAGCAAATCTCCCAGGCCGGCGTGTTGATTTTTCTCGTCAACGTATTTTTGGCACGCCTAGTGGGACCATGTTTTGGACAGCATATCTTTTTACACGGCTCGACAGACCCATAATTGCTACAATGTCTGGTAATGGAGTCATGGCCAAGGAAGAACAATCTCTCAAGCTGATGAATGAAGAAAGGGAACAATCTACTGAGCTGATGGATGACGAGACACTTCAAGAGATGGTTGATAACCTCATTCATCGTGTTGTGTTCGATCAATCTGGAGTTTTGATGAGTACATTGCATGGTTTGATCGAGGAAACAGTTCCCAGGATGATTGCCTTAAGAAATCAGGATGGGGGGCAAATTGGTGAGCAATCCCAGCATCATCGGCAGCAACAAAATTGGCTCGGGGGGCAACTTGATCAATATCAGTATGAAGAGCCATATCAACAATATCGGCCAGAAGAGATTCAAAGATGTCAGTTTGGAGAGTATTGGGCCGATATGATTGCAAGAGTGATGGAGGAGCAGTTTGGAATTAAACGCAAAGATCAAATTTCTTTGTATCGGCTGCCATATCCTGAGTGGTTTGATAGGGTTCCACTTCCATGCTGATACAAGGTTTCAGATTTCTCCATGTTTTCAGGGCAAGATGATATATCCACAATGGAACATATCAGCCGATTCTTAGCTCAATGTGGGGAAGCATCGGCTGAAGAAGCTTTGAAAGTTAGACTTTTTCCATTGTCTTTGACTGGATCGGCTATTGCATGGTTTTCATCATTGCCACTGAATTCCATCAGAAGTTGGGCCGATCTTAAAAAGCAGTTTCACATGTACTTCTTTGCTGGGGTTAGCGAGTTGAGGCTTGCAGATTTGATATCAGTTAAACAGCAAGATGGAGAATTGGCTAAGGAATACATTCAAAAGTTTCGTAATATCCACAGCCGATGTTATAGTTTGAGCCTAAGTGCTGAGCAGATAGCAGATCTTGCATTCCAAGGGTTGTCGGCAGCTAACCAGGGCAGGTTTTTAATCCATGAGTTCGACAGCCTGGCTCAGCTATTACAGAAGGTATCGGCTTATGAGAGACGATGTCAAGGAGAAGAAAAGAACCATTTTTGGGGCGATCAAAACAAGGACAATTTTGAAGCATGACTTCTCATACTCCAAAACTAGGGGGCATGTGTTAACGCCAGCATTTGGTAAGCCCCGGAGCCCGAATCGGCTAAGTTGTCCATCGGCTAATACCGAATCAGACAAGGCAAACCGATGTAGCCGATTCTGGTATGGCGATATTGGAGACACCGTCGGATCAAAATGATGTGCTTCATGAGGATTGCCATATAAGGATAGAGTCCTAAAAAGGCAATTATATCTATTAATTAGGAAGAGTTTCTTAGTTTCCTATTTTATCTTTAGGAAAGTGTGTTAGTATCCGGTAAGGATTCGGTTTGACTCCTTTTTATCTTTAGGAAAGGTTGGATTTGTAATCTGTTAGGATCTCAGTTTCCTTGTTAGCCCATGGGTATAAATATGTAAGCCCGGGGTTCATGTAAGATATCTCTCGATCAATACAAACTCGGCGCATCGCCACCCTTTTATTCTTAATCTTCGTTCAACATCCGGCGGAACTTGGCATCCGACGCTGGGTTGCATCGATTAGGTTCGACCTCCAGCAAAGGGATAAGTCCAAAGTTCTACCGGATCAGGCGATCATATTGACTACGGCGACGTTGTCCAAGGCTGCATCAGTACGTTCGATCTCTTGGATTGCTCCGGTTTAGTTAGCATGCTTGCCTGGCTATTTATCATATGTCTCTATTAATCTAATCTTAGTATTTCAGTTTAGCCCTATCGGCTGTTTCTCGTTTTAGGGTCTCTGTCGTTATCGGCTAAACTGTTTACTAGGTTAGATTGGTTTAGGCATCTACCACCCTGAAAATCAGCCAAGGGCTTGGTTGTCTAGATATTGCTTTTCACTTCATACTTAGTGTTGTATCAGTTTGATCTACTAAGTCGTGATTAGAACCGTAATCTCTAGCATGTCTGTTGACTGCCACTAAGGGTTTCATCGGGGTTTCAGCCGATGAGTTATCTGAGTATTGCATCGGCTTGCAAGGATTGTATACAAGTTGGATCTAGCCGATTGCAGCGAAGGCGTCATTGAATATTCAATCATTTGGATTTTATGACATCGGACTTCCAGCCGATATGTGCTTTAATCTTTAAATCAATATCTATTTCATCATGTGATTGGTTCATGCAATGTTATATATCATCATGTTATTGTCAATCGATCATCTTTATATAGATGTCTGTTAAGTACACAGTCGATGGATCAAGACTATTAACTACATTGGTTGATATCAGCATTGGCTGTCGACCAGTCGACTGTTCTAGATATTAGCCTATTGGCTGATATATTTTTATAATCGGTTGCTTTACATGACTTGTCAGTGGCAGGATCAAACTGACTGGCACGCCCGAGCTTCATCGATTCTAGGACCTGCACTGGAGCTAAGCAGATCTCCCGGGCTGGCGTGTTGATTTTTCTCGTCAACAGGGATAACACAAGAAAACACACTGAGACCTACTATGGTTCAAACCAAATTAAGTCCCGCTCATCGTCATCCTTTCCCATTGCACTGGTTTGTAACTTCTAATTTTTAGTACCCCACGTATTATTTTTGTAGCACTATGAGCATGATCTTAAAAGTCAATAATTTAGCGTTGGAAGCATGATACATTTTGGTTGGCTCACATAAACTTTATTCCGATGACATTCACTCATTGTCTGTGAAATCAACTATTTAGGGAAAGCATGATATCCAAGTTATTGATTTATGAGATATAGTATGGTAATAATAAACTTTGTTTCATGCTACATAAAATGCTTGGGGAATTTTATTTTGAAAAAAATCAAAAAACCATAACTTTGCAACTCCTCGATGATGTTTTATTCCCACCAAAGCCATATGTCGATATTCATGAGTAAATCTTATACATATGCTACTTGCGACCATTTTGAGTTTGGTCAAATAGTTACATCCTCGATAGAATTTTTTCATGTTTTTGTTGATCAAAGTCTTGTGCGTATCCACCATATAAAATTTGCTCTCCCTCTACATTAGAGGTTTAGCAAAAAATATATTCCATTCCCAACCATATGCAAATTTCTACTCCGGGAGTTTGCATCCACCTTTAGTCATCCACAAAATAAAGACTCCAATCATTTATGATCCTCGATCCTCCTATACATTCCAAATGATACATGAGCTATCTATGTAACTATTTATAAAGCAAATAGTGTTTCTACCCAAAATTTTCATCCACCTAGCTATTTTGCAGAAAACCCCTTGAGTGTTTATAAAATTAACCTGTAGTTCCAATGCTGAAAAGACAGGGAGGCTTGGATGAAAAAAAAGACCTGCATCTCTTCCTTCCTGCGCCCCTCCGTCCGTCCCCATCCAGGCGTGGCGCCCGCCCCTCCCTCCCGTCCCCATCTGCGCCACGCCTCGACTTCACCCATTGCAACGCACGGGCACGTTGCTAGTAAGAATATATACAAAATGATAGAAAAAAAGAAGAAGAGTTCATAACACTCACAAAAAAAAGGGAAGAAACAAATCTTCTCGAGCAGAATGACAAAAACAATGTAGTATGTATAGCCATGTTCTCTAAAATAAAAAGGTAGGGATGAGGGTCATATAAAAACAAGAGAGTCACCAACTTATTTTTTTCTTTTTCCAATTTTCCACCCATATATTCCTATCCACATAAATATGCACAAGCTTGATCATGATTACATGATTAGTTTTCTTCTTGATCTTTTGTTTAACTTTACATGATGCAGGTATGCCGCACGATTTTTCCTACCTTGAGCTCCACATAATCCTTATTAGGAGTAGGAGAAATTACGCGAGAATTGCCTTAGTGAGGAATCAAATACATTGAGCGACAAGAGAGATTCATCAGAGGAGAAAAGTTATGTGTTTCTTTTTGAAAACCTCTCAAAAACCCCGAGTCATATAAACAGAAGAAATAAAAGTGACTTACAACTAGACTGTTCCATTTTTTCAATAACTGAGGATATCATGGAAGACACATACAGATTCAAAGTTATGAGTAGGTCCAGGAATAACTTGTATGTTAGCACTATACCAAAAGTTATCATGATCCACCTTAGTGTCTCAACCTTTGCTTGAGGACGAGTAAAGGGCTAAGTGTGGGGAAGCTTGTTGATGGTCCTTAACGGCTAATATTCGACCGTCAATCACTGCATAAAATGGAACAAACTATGCACATCAACATAGCAGTAGGGTTATCTACTAACTCTTTCCACGATTGTTGGTGATCATTTGTATGCAGATGAATAATATATCGAAACAACGCAAAACTGTGCTTTCGTGGCGAAGAAACACAACTCCAACCAATGGCGAAAGTCGGTGCGAAACGGCGCTGACCAGGGTTCGGCCGAATCCCTTGTTCTGCCAAACCATGGTTGAGGCCGATTCCCCCTAGCTTCCACGTGGCAACTCCCTAGCCTCTCCCAATGGTGGTTATGGGTGTTTGGCGGTTACAAACCGACCCCAAACCACCATAAGAGGGCTATATAAGGTGGGCACTCACTTCATTTCAAGATACACTTCAAGAAGAATAAAGCTTCACTCCAAAGGCTTAGTGCTAGGTCTCTGGTACTTAGAAAATACGTTAGAGAGTGAGGGGAAGCTCCGAAAGGAGTGCCCAATTTGTGGGAGTTCTCTCCAAAGGGTACTTTGGATGAGTGATGGGAATCTCTGCACCAACCTCCGGCTTTGTTCCTCGACGAATACTTTCTTCAATAAAGTAAGTGTTCGTCATTTACTATGGTTGTTATACTTTCCATTTAGTAATTTACTTTACCAAATTTATTGATCACCGTCTATTCGTGGATGCTCTAGTCTAAGACCTTTGATGAAGACGGGTGCTCCTGGCTGAGGCTATTAGTAGTATTCGATAGCGTAGACGTGGTGTCTAGGCTAGAGTTTACCTCTGTTTGCTGCGTACTCCACGGGTTGTAGAGGTACGCAGCTGGTGGTGACAGCCCTGTCCATCCTTTGTAATGCTCCATGTTCGGGTCCATCGTAGAGCTGTAGGCCAGAGTCACTCGACAGACCGAGTGTAAGCGACGTCCGAAGTAAGTAAAGAAAGTAGAGTAAATTACAAGCTTCCTAGAGCAACAACCATAGAAATTTTCTCTTTACCTCTCCGCCTACATATTCTTGGTGTCCTGGGATGAACGTGACCCATAGATAATCCACGCCGTTCCTCGTGAATTCGATACCCTTTGAATACTCCCTGGGAGAAGTGCTACAACGGTATTCCGTGTGCTTGCATATTTTATCTGTGGTCGTAGGAAATACCAACACCCACCTCTCTCCACCACCTTTCTCGAGGGGCTGACATGTTGAAGCATTTAGGCCCCCGATGTTAATTTTGGTAATTAATGAGAAGCGCTAATTGTGGACTAACTATTCTATTAGAGTGACATTTGAGTTAGGACCACATGATGTGAACGCCAAGGATGATTACTGCGGATTAAAATTAATGGTGAAAAGAAATGAGATAAAGCTGGTAAATCTTGCATTTGATTTTAATCAAATTTTTGCTACGTTTATTTCTAGCTTGCTGTACTATCAAGAGGGCAAAATGTCACGCCTGAAATTTCTATAAAAAATTACGAACGCTTAGATGTGTGTAAACCGTCGTCCAGGAATCAGACGAGGCACACAATAACAAAATTGTTAATAAATTACAAATACTAATCGAATCAATAAGTTCATTACAGAGGTAGATAGTTCCTCTCAATCCATAAAACTCTACGGCAGCGGAAAGAAAACAAGCGAAAGCAACTCCAACTCCACAAGCACTTGACCAGAGCTAAGTCTAGTCTATCAGACCTCCATTTTCACTGTAGATCTCCTCCTCTGATGATGGTTATTGCAAGGATGTCGGGGAGCACACCTAGACCTCCCATTATATTCTCAAGATGAAGTGAAACACTTCAACACATCTAACAAACATAATGAAACATCCGAAGCCTCGAGAGAAGTATATTAGAGACATTGATGGGTCTTTAGCCTATCAGTCAACTTCAGCCTGAGATCTGCCCGTCAAACCACTTGAATGCAGCGACCCAGATGTGTTACACATTCAGGAGGTTTGACAAAAATGGCTAAACATCTACAACATCTCAAATATCCTTAACTCATACTCATGTGAATCTAGTTCCCAGGATGTGGACTAGATTCACACTTTCATCTCAAGCGTGGATATACATAGCAAACACAAGTAAGATGAAAGAAACTTAAAGTCTTACATCAACATAATAATTACATAGGCCGACCGGCCAAATATATATATAAATCAGAGAACTGCAGAAGCTTGGCTACCCAATCACAAGCACACTGACTAGGGGTTTACCCCATTAAGTTCAATCCTAGAAGAAGCAGTCGATTACCCAAATCACTCAAAAGACTAAGCCTAAGACCTGCAAGCAAAGTGGATATTCTAGTGGCAATAGTCAGTACATTATTAGAAATAATGTACTGGCAAGTACCAAGACAAGCCTAACGCTCTACATGTAGGGCATATAATCAAGGAAGGCATAATATGGTTCGTTTTACCACAAAGCAAGTTTTATTTGTATAAAACACTTTCAAATCAGTTTTGCTTTCAAATGTAATTTCAGCAAGCAAGTGTTTAGCATATGGGCATCAAAGTAGTCATTAATCATGTCAAAATATACACCTAGTTGCCCTCCATGGCAGCAAGGAGAATCTTTCACAAAACTCAACATAATTTGAAGGTAAATTTCAGCATTTAGAATAATAAACACAAGTCAATACTCAATACATATCCACACATCGCTCATGATCGTGAGGACGGCTAATCGATTAGTTTTTACTCTGCAGAGTTTGTACACTTTACCCACATGATGTGAATTGCTCACTTCAAGTGAAGCGCTCTAGTTTTGCTCGGCAACCGTCGGTACCACCATACTCTACACATTGAGTATAGACTAGAGGTCACAACGAAGCTTTTACACTACTTAATCTCTAGCCTTGCATCAACACGACTTGTGTTCTCCCCATCCCGGGCATACTAGAAAGTATAACCCAGAACCATCAAGTGGCATGGCCCCTGCCTTAAACTTGATGCCGTGGTGGCGGACACGACAGGAACCCACCCACGTGGCACAACATTGTTGTATTGGACAGACTGAGTAACCTAAACTACCCTATCGGGGCAAATAGGAAGTTTCTTTGGGTTGTACGAACCCATACACACCGGCCTACCAGAGTGCAAGGCTAGGTGCTACCTGGATTATTCAACTTAGGTCACCCCATACTAACACATGTGGTTGCATTGTATACGAAATGAACTGACATTGAGTGAAGTCCTTAGGTTGGTTTGGGCGCACTCTCCCCCTATCGGCATACAAATACATCAATCGCATGCCACTTGAGGCCCAAACCTAAAATCCATGTTTTCACCATTTTATTTGCCAAAATCACAAATATTCAAGTTATGTCCAGGTTATTTAGAAATAAATTTTCATGTTTCTAATGAGCCCATAATGACGAGGAAAAACATTTTAAGCATGGGTAAGCATTATAATACTCTAGTGATATCAAAGCTTATGATATAAGGTCATATAGTTATATTTTTCCTAAGGTTAGAAATGAGGGATATGGACATATGTGGGTGTTAACGACCAAATTTTGTAATCAAATCCTCGAGTTTGAAGCAAAGATTGAAGCGGAATCGGAGGAAACGTGTCACGCCCGGAAATTCATCCCAAATTTCCTAACTATTTTATGTATCAAATCCATGTCCTGGATTCAACCAGGGTACATAAAATGACAAAGTAATACACAGATCCAAACGTAAAAACAAAGCGTAAAATAAAATACTCACTGAAGAGGCTCTTAGTCCTCACATCCAAAAACTGCAGCGAAAAAGAAAGATGACACTAGCGGGCTTCAGCTCCACTCCACAGGCAAACTCAACTGGGGTCTGAGCCTTGGTCTTCTAACTCCAACTTCAACTCAAAAGCACTACACTTCTGAAAGGGGGAAAAATCGCAAGGCTGAGTACAACCACCATACTCAACAAGCCACACCATGAAATGCAGACGTGCAAGGGGAGACAGGAGTGGCTTGGGCTATTTTGCATAAATGCAGTTTACAAACATTTAATTGTTTAAAAACAGTAAAATAGTTGAGTAATTAAGGCAATATTAATCTTCCACTGAACAACGTTATCCCCACGTTGAATAGGATCAACCATTCCACCTGAACTAAACCAGTTCCATTAAATCAAATTATTAAGTAGTGAGACTAGTCATAGTGAATCTGGTCGATGGCCCATAACCATGGGCACGGCTATTTGAATAGTTTTACTCTGATCAGAGGTGCGCAACTTTACCCACAAGACACGATTCCACACATGTTACCATGCCCCGAAGTACCACCATGATACTGCAAAGGGGAAAATCATGACAAGACCTTTCGCATAACTCTCCCTAACCAAGCGATACCACACCAAGGTTTCGCTCCCACTCCCCGCAGAGCAGCGGGCAGCCCCCTCTCGTGCCACGGTGAATCCGCAGCCGATCAACCCGTAAAACCAGGGCCGACCCAACTCCATCACGCCCACCCTCACTAGGGTACGTTGGCCAGAATAAAGCTATACTACGAGTCAAGAAGTTGCCCATTCTTGCTTGTGGTAAGCGCTGTAATTCTTCCAGGGTTTCCCATGAACCGGTCCTTAATTTCCATGGGTGCGATCATCCAAAACCATGCACCCACAACCCACCATTATGTCATATTTTAGTTGAGATAATTATGACCAATAAGGCATGGCCAGGTATATCGAGCTTGCTGCTCATCAGAGACTAGAATAAATAGTGTAATTATCCCATTTAGTGAGTTAGTGAGTTAGTGATCTAGAATCAACATCAGTGACTAAATCTAGTCAAGTTATCACTCAAATTTAACAAAGGATGGATATCAAGTAGATAAGGCACAAATAAGCAGATAGGTATTCCATCATTTCATGTAATTAGCAAATCAATGCAATTTTATTTGCAAACATAAAATATTTATAAAAGTAGGATCAATATGCTTCAAGGGAAGTGTGACTTGCCTTGCACCTTCAAACAAACTTCTGGACTCTTTTCCTCGCGAGCGCGAACTCCAGAAACGGAGGAATCTTCACGCTGGCAAGTAAAAAGAAGAAAAACCCTAATAAAAACCAGATAAATAGTACATAAAAGTAAACAAACATGTAGAGCTCAATTTTAGATGAATTTTGCAATTTGAATGGCCCAATTTGGAGTTCGTATGAATTAGATATGAATTTTAGAAGTTTTGGACCTTCAAATGAATTCTAGAAATTAAAAGATTTATTACGCAATTTTTAATTAATTTTGAACTCGAAAAGGATGTTTTTGACATCAGCTCCGATCAGTCCACGGGATCACAAGGATTCGGACGGCTATGATTGAACTAAAAAAAGGATGGGTGGCTTAGATTAAACCGAATAAATCTATAAGGATGAACGGCTTGGGATTAAGCTGACCAAGATTTAACAGCTCAGGTTAAAACTGGTTTAGGGCTGGGATGGATACACCTCAACGGACATGTGGCACAAAGGGGCTATACGTCGCTGAGGTGGCGGCCATGAAAGCATTCACGTAGGACAAAGAGATGATGTGGCACTGACGAGGCGATGATGTGGCAGCCGCATAAACATACAAGCCAACAAACATGACAATGAAGATTGCCGAAGAACGACTGCACAACAACGAAAACAGAGTGCATAAATGGGTAGAGATTGATGAGGCGCTCCTTACCAGCACTTACGCGAGGACGGGCGATGAACGAAGGGGCCGGCTATGAGCTTCAAACGACGACGAGGTCGGGTCCACAGCAACGGCGGTGTTCCAGCGACCTTCAAGAAGGAGAGATGGTGGACGGGCTTCGGCTTGCTGCTATGATGCCGACGGTGGCTTTGGTGAGGACCGACGATGACGGGGTCAACGACTAGCAGCAACAGGAAGCGTGGTAGATCGGTTGACAATGACAACAATGTTCTGATGATCTCCAAGCGAAGAGAACTGGCAGCCGAGCTTCCCTAAGTTCTTGCGAATCTAGTGGTGAAGACGACAACCGAAACTGACGAGAATTACGGTCGTGTAGCTCGGCTGGAGATCAACAGAAACAGTGGTGCTCGAGCTTCACGGTGATGACCATCTTCTGGCGAAGTCCAGGGAAAAAGAAGGTGCGACCGGGCTTCATGCGGCCACTGCAGTGCCGAGGATGGCGATGGCGCAGACCGGGGATGGCCAAGCAGGCTGATAGGGGCAGCTGGAATGATGGCCGGCGACGGAGAGAGTTGATCTCGTGGGGGAGGTGGCTAGAGCACGGAAAAAGCTCGAGAAAAAAGGGGAAACCGAGGAGGAGGCCTAGGGGGTCCTTTATATAGGCTTTTCTGTAGCAGCGGCTGGAGGTTAGGGATGATACTGTACCAAGGAGGTAAAGTAGACTTTTCTGTCCTAATTATCCTTTAATTTTACAAATACTTCCGATTGCCAAATAATTCCAAGAAAAATCCTGAAAATATAAGAACACCTAAAGTATTTCATAAAAATATCTCTAGCTCATTTAAATACTAATTTATTTATTTAAATAATTATTGAAGTGTTGTTTGTATTATAAAAATTATTTACGGAGCTCCAAAATTTCACGGAAAATTTCGAGAGTATTTTAGGGCATGAAGAATATTTCAAAAAATGTCCAGCCATGATTTTTAAAGGAAAATTTAATTTCCTTAATAGTTTCACTTGATTTACTTTGCTTTTCTTTTTATTCAATTTCTAGAAAATAATTTATTAAATGATTTTTAATCCTAAACGAAAATCGGCTGTGACAAAACGCGCGATTCTTGGAAACAGAGGCCACATCGGCTAAGTCCGAATCGGCTATGGAGCCAGTTGGCTGAGTCCGAGTCAGACCAGGATAGCCGATAGCCGATTCCGATCGGGAGCAGAAGGTAGAGCCAGTCCCGGATGGAAGGTTTAGACATTGATCTATGGATAATGTCCTACAATGGCAATTGTATCTTCAAATTAGGATATTTTGTATAGTTTCCTTTATAGATAATGTGAGTTTGTTTCTAACTATTTATAATCTAGTCTATAATAGGAATCGTGTCCGTTACGGACTCATTGTATATTCGGGTATAAATATGACCCGAGATAATGTAATCAAAACACACACGTCAATACAACTTCGGCGCATCACCAACCTTTTCGTTTTTACTCTTTCGACGAGTTCTTGCCTCGTTCTTGGGCTGCATCGGGTTTCGATATCCAAACAAGGTAATTTCTTGTTACAAGTAGTTTGTATTATCGCGGTTAGTGCTTACATCATCATGATACTCTGATCTGGATATTATAAACTGCTTAATCTACCATATGCGACACATAATCTAGATCAATGTCTAGATCTATCTCTCAATCGGCTAATATCTTTGTGAGGATAGCAGCCGACAGAACTAGATCTAGAGGTTGATTTAGGTTATATGGCGTATCTACCATCTCGAGGAATTCTCATTAGTCTAAATAGATCTAGTGCTTCTTTTTGTACTTAATGCTGCATCAAATTGATCTATTAAGTCGCTCTTAGAATCATATAGATCTATTCGGCTCAATGATTATTATTAGAGATAGCACCGGGGTTTCGGCCAGTCTTATCTGTTTTAGCCATCTTTTATGTGTTATTACTGATTATATGTGTTAGAAACGCCTTTTATATTAAGATTTTAATATACTTAAATATGCTAAGCCCAGTATCAATCTGTTAAGTTATATTAACAGTCGATTGATCTGTGTTTAGCATATTTAGTTCAGGTTAATATCTTCGTTAAAATATATCGGAGTACTAGCCGAATTACATTAGATCTGCGACATCGGCTAGGCTATAAATGTATATAATCGTTATCCTAGTGTGCTTTTAGACATAAGTGACTTATACTATCTCGGTATGCTATCGATCTATCCCAGTCACTTGGTCTAAACGTGCTTTGGGATAGCGATTATATGTCATGAATATCTATAGCCAATCGAGTGGGATCTAATATTAATTTAATCGCCTATTCTTTGTTTCTTGTTGGTTATAGGATCAAACCAACTGACACGCCATTCAGAATCACCAAAGGCGACCAACTTGGACCTGTACTGGAGTTAAGCAGATCTCCCAGGCCAGCGCATAGAAAAAATTCTCATCAACACGCTGTTGGCACGCCCAGTGGGACCATTGCCACGTGCAAGTCTAGTACAATGGTGAACATCAAGACCCCGGAGCTGGACCAGGAAAACATCATCCCTATGACCATGGGCAAGTTGTCGACTGAGCAACAGGCCGACTACCAGCAGATGGTTGAACGATTACAGTCACACTACATGCAATCCTTTACACAGACCAGATCGGGGACAATGGTTCAAAAGTAATAATTTGTGATCCCCAAAGACTTTGACTTTGGAGCCACCTCCAGCAAAGACAATGGGAAGAAGAAGGTCGAAGACATCAAATAGGAGCAGGATGACTCAGGGCTGCACGCGCTCCAGGATCGGATCGACTCCGCTGTCCACCACGCGCTCATCAACAAGTCAGGGATACTGGTGAATACGTTGAACAACATGATCAGCACCATGGTTGATTCAAAGATTGACGAGGAACTACCGAGGGGGCCGATGTCACATCGTGGGAAATCTTGGAATGGATGTATCAAGATGATTGTATAGTGTAAATTTTGAACCCAAAAACTTTCCGCTGAGTAAAAAGCGAAATACAGTTTACATGCATACGAGCCAAACACATAGTAATGGAAAATTTCTTTTTGGAATATTGTTAAAAGGAGCCCTATAAAAATTTAGTAAAATTCCCAAATACTTGCAAAGCACCTCAGCAAATAAACTCTAAAGGTTGGAACACATCATTAGTGTTGAAAATGGTGAATTTGTACAAAGACTAGATTTGACCATAGTAAATTTTTCTAAGTTCTAGAGCTGGCCGACACAGAATTCTAGAGCCAACTTTGAACCATTGCCAAAATTAATCCAGCCAGCCCCACGTGGTGAAACTTGGCAGTATTGTAGATTGAGTCACACTTTACAAGTTTGCCATAGGGCACCGCCTCTGAATCGACCTGGAAGTATTTCTAAATGGAGCCCAAAGTCGGAAAGTTTGCACGATTCCCATCTCTCATCCCTTTCACACTGACAAGTGGGCCATACTGACTCGTGGGACCACGTTGCCAGCGTCACACCGTGTCCCATCTCGTCTCCCTCACACTGGTGCCCTCGCCACGCACCCATGCACGCGTCGCGCATGAGGAACGCACTGCGCACGCGTCGCCGTTAGCTCGGCATCCCACTGCAACGTCGGCATGCAAATCAAACTCAACCGCCCGACCAGCAGTACTCCTCCCCTCAGTCCGCACACGTCCCACGAGAGAGACCGAGCTGACCGTCCTCGAAGCGCCAAGAAATCACCGGTAAGCTCCCTCCACCGCCGAACGAGATCCGATCGCCTTGGAACTCCGATGAGCTATTCCCTTAGGCAATGCACGTTCCCAATTCCCTGATCTTCGCTCTCTCTGACGACCATGTCTCGCTTCAAATGACGCAGCTAGTGATCGGGAACGCCATCAAGCCGAGACCGTGAACCGTGCGCTCTGCTCCGACCGTCGCCGAACTACCCGATCATCGCCAGCCATCTACGGTAAGCCTTTGTCCAAACCATTTCGCCACCGTGTAACTTGATGCCTAACGACGGTTGAAACGCAAGGAATCGACCGGAGAAGCACCGGGAAGGAAAGCCCTTTTCCTCCCCAACTCCGGCCGCTGCTGTCAATCTTCCTCCATTCCCTCTCTGGTGAGCCCCGTACTAATTCCTCTCGGTCCGAGCTTCTCTAGTAGTCCCTTGAAAACGTCTTGTGCTTGATTCGTGCAGCCAAGCACCCAAAACTGCTGACGCCGATCACCCAAAGCGGAAGAACGCCACCGCCGAGAGACCAGCACGATGTCACCGCAACCCGGACCACGCCAGCACCACTTCGTTGCTCGGTAAGCAGCCCCAGCCCACGTAGATGTTATTTTTGTTGCATGCAAGGCCCGACAATGTGACGCTCCACTTTTTTCCCTAGCAGGAAATCACCTGGAAAATCGTGCAAAAGAAATTGCCGAAAAAGATAAAGCAAGACAAACCTGGAATTTTAAAATCCATTTAATAATTGGAAATGGCTTGGTGGAATTTTTCTAGGATTCCCCGTGTCAAAATACGCAAATAGGATTTTTATCAAAATTTTCAAAGCACCGGAATTAAATTAGGCTAATCGGAATTAAATTCCTAAAGGAAAAGGGCTTTTCCTTTTCTTTTTCCTTTTTTCTCTTTTTCTTTCTTTTTCCTTCCGTGGGCCTTCGGCCCACTCTCCCCTCCCTTTCGGCCCAGCCGGCTAGCCCAGGCCCCCATCCCACCCTTCCTCTCTCCTCCCCACCTCCCCTGGGCCGGCCCAGATCTCCTTAGCCGCCAGCGCAAAAGTCCATCAAACCTCTCCCCGGGTTAGGGCAATGACAAGCGGGCCCTGCTCTTCATCCCCGGCCTCCGAATGAGCCGGTCGCATCCCGCGCCCGTGCGTGCGCACGTCCGCACCGCGGCGCCTTCTCGGCCACGTCCCGCTCTCTCTGCCCGCGTCACCTGGTGCCCCCACTCGCCCGCACATCGCGCCCCCTCTCTCCCCTCTCTCCCGTCCAGCGTGCGCACCGAATCGGCCACGTTCCAAAATTCGAGTGCCGCCTTACCCAAGCCACGTCGTGCCGCCATTCCCGCTCGACCCGGCCGCACCGCACCGCCTCGACCCCCTATAAAGGATCCCCACACCCCGTTGCGTCTTTCCCCTTTCGCAATCACATGCATTCATGCCTTCCCGAGCTCCCGCACCGTGCAAGCACTGCCACCGCCGCCAAGCTCCGCTTCCGGCCGCCGTTCTGGCCGAACCACCACACTCCGCACACAACCAACGCCGCCACCACCTTCGCCGCTCTCGGGAACATGTTTCCCCACGCTTTTCCCCAAAATTCCGATGCCAAATCGCGTCGTCGCCATTGTCTCCTCCATCTCCGGCTCGGTGAGCTCCATCTCTCTCTCCCTTTTGTTTTTCCCGTTCCATTACCATTCCCGTTCAGTCCCGAGGCCGCTGCACCTCGCCTTCGTGCGTGTGCGTGCACGCGTGCCGTCTCGATCATCGCTGGTGCCTCTAGGGCCCGTGCGCAACCGTTTTGCCGTCGGCCGACGCCATACCCTCGTCGTCGGTCGCGCCTAGCATCACTTCCTTCTCGAACCCGTGTGACTTTTAGTTGTGGCATCGCGTGCGCCGTCGTCCACCTCCCTCCGCCGCCCGCCGGTGGCCATCCAGTCCCGTGCGCCGCTGCTCTGTCGCTGATCCGCCGCGCCGTGCCTCGTCGCCGGCCGCTCTCACGTGCGCCCTACCTCGGCCGTTGGATCCGACCGCGAGTGCATCCGGGCCGTCCATCCTGTACCGCGCCACCTCGGACCCCGCCGCCACCTGGCCGCGCACGTGGCTGCCGCGTAGGCGCCACGCAAGCGCCACGTGGCACACCTCCTCCCCTAGCTCGGTGGACCGAGTCCACCATGAGCCCTCCTCTCTCTTGCGTCACTCTGCCATGGGGCCCGCCTATCGGTGCCGTTGCCCTGGCCGTGATGTCAGCCCTAGGGCGCTTGCGCCGTAAATCGGTTTTCTTTTTTTATTAGTAAAAGGCTGAAACTTGTAAAATTCATAGAAAATTCATCCGAACTCCGTTTGAGTCCGTTCAAGTTGCAGCGGATTCGTAAAAATGTCTAAAACACATTACAAATAGTTTAATTGTCTGTTTCAGTAGTTTAATAGCCTGTTTTTTATGTGCTTTGTTTGTCGGTAGATTCCGGTTCCAAGGACGCTCCCGTTTACTTTGAGGTAGTCGCTGAAGTCCCGTCGGAACAAGACCAAGGCAAGTCATTTTCCATTGATCATGTTGTACCCATATTATAAATTATTCTCGCTTTATCTGTTAAATTACATTGTTTTATAATGTAATCGGAATGGGACCTATAGTACTCAGCCTAGGTCGTTTACCCTACTTTATTGATTGCCTGGGAATTAATTTCACTAGTTTCAGGTTTAGGACATGCTTAGCTTGCTTAGCACCACTAGATCATGAAAGGAAGAATTATACTAAAATTATTTCACATGAAATGACGGTCTCAGACCGGAGATGCCGTTGGCAAAGGATAACGGTTAATTAAAATTTGACTAAATGGTGAGCTGCGGGTGCACGGTTTTGCAAGACGCACCCATGGCAGTTAAGGACCGATTCACGGGAAACCTTGGAAGAATTAATCGTGCGTACCACAAGCCAGCGTGGGCAACGGCTGGGCTTGTCGTGTATCTTTCTCTAGCCGATGCATCCAGGCAAGGGTGAGCGTGATGGAGCGCGAACTGACCGGGAAAGGTCTATGCGGCTGCCGGATTCACCTAGGCATGAGAGGGGGCTGCCTACCTTGGATATAAAGGTAGGGGCGAAACCTGAGGTGTGGTGTTGCTTGGTCAGAGAGGGTTATGCGAATGGTCCTATCACAGACCCCTTTTCGATATGTCGTGGTGGCATGTCGATGCACGGGAACATGTTGTGGGGTTGTGTCTTGTGGGTACAGACGTACACCTCTGATCAGAGTTAGAAACTATTCGAATAGCCTGGCCCATGGTTATGGGCTGTCGACCAGATTAACCGTGATTAGTCCACTAATGATAATAGCCTGATTCAGTGGAACAGGTTAGCATAGTTGGATGGATTGGGCCTGACTTAACGTGGTTTAGCGTTGAGTAGAGATGATTAATATTGTTTAATTATATTTAATCATGGTCTTACCCTATTCAACTTAGCTTTGCGAAATGCCGCTTTGTGCAAAAGTTAACCCCTAGCCTTCCCTTGGAATTACCCTGCATTCATACCTCTTTTCGGTATGATTTGTTGAGTACGGTGGTTGTACTCAATCTTGCTTCCTTTCCCCCACCTCAGAGCTGGAGGATGAAGCAGCAGTTGGGTTCGACGATGAGTAGGCTTGTCGCTGTCGTCAAGGGATGCCTGTGGAGTGGAGTTGTCGTGCCGCAAGCGTCGAAGCTTAGTCTCTAGGTTTATTTTTCCTTTCTGCTGCATTGTAAAACTTTTATATGTTTTAAGACGTTGATCTGTATATACAATTTGTCGTTTGTGTATCCCTGGCTGGTCCTGGACAGGGTGTTTAATGCACATTCAGCTTCAAAAATTCCGGTAGGAATTTCTGGGCGTGACAAGTTGGTATCAGAGCCGACCTTGACCGTAGGATGAGCCCACTGGTTAACCCTAAGAGCCCTCTGAAACTCTTTCATATGCATTTGCCCTCTTGCAATTAGAGTTGTTTCGGGAAAAATTTGGGGTTCTTGTTTCATGGGAAAAATCTTAATCGTTCTTCGAATCGGATTTTCCCGAGTATAGTCGGTCTAGGGTTTTAGAAATTTTCCTAGACAGGGTCCGAGTCGGAGTGAATTTTATTCGACAGTTATTTGGGAATCGTCGGGACTATGCATTAAATCGCGTCTAGAATTTGCAGGTTGCAATATTTCATGCGTCTTATTATTAATATATAATTATTTTGCTCATTAATTTATTGCTTAGCAGAGTCTGTAGTATTTTATTTGGGATCATGCTAAAATTATTTCATGCATAAAATATGCTTCTTACTTGGTTATTTACTTGAGTCCTTTATTGCTTTATTTAATTTGGATCTGAGCATGCATTGATTCCCCCTCCTTTGTCTTCTATAGATGGCAGGCCTTCCCCCGACGCACTACGGTTAGGGCCTTGAAGATTTTGTGGCAGAGCTGAGCAAGATGACTTTCCTGGTCGGATACCCTAGCCTCCCCGAGTACACCAAGATCCGCCACCTCAACGGCGAGTTCCCGCACCGTGTCAAATTGGAGGTGCACGACGTTCAACTGTGTTGCCTAACATGGTGGTGGAGGCCTCTGGAGGGACTTTCAAGCACACTTGTTAGGAGGCTGCCTACCTGATGCTCACCAGACTCCGGGAGCGCCACGACGTCGACTTCCGCCGCACCGCGTACCGCTACCACCCCAGCCGTGGCCACTACGACAGCACCAGCTCCTTTCGCTCAGTCGTGTTGGAGAACGACACGACCTTTGGGCGGATGACCACAGCCCTGCAAGGGTTGGACACCTTGCACGCTGATCTGCACAGGGCAGCCAAGGCCCTGAATGATCAGAAGTTGGTGGAGATCGTCAGGTTGAAGGACGAGGTGGCCCGCCTCAAGAGGGAGAATGCCATTCTCCAGGGCCGCTCGCCTCCCAGGGGTGCCAGGCTCCGCACCACACCGAGGAAGACTACTACAGCTCCTGTGCGCATCCAGCTTGCGCACCGAAACCCTCCTCCAGCTCCAGAGCCGCTTCTGGTGTTCGTGCCGCCTTCACCTCCACCTTCGCCCGCTTCCTTCCCGCCGCTGACCTTCGCTCCCGTGTCAGCAGCAGTTGGCAGCAGCAGAGGAGGTTGGTTGTCTGTGATGCCCAGCCTCCACCCGGCTCATCAACGTCACCGGCGGTAGTAGCTCCGGCGCCGGCGGGTTCGAGCGTGGCAACTCCGGTGGCGATTCCGGTGGCGGTGAGCCGGCGGTGGAGAGACGTACTGTTGGACTCCGCGGCCGCTCGAGAGGAGGTCGGAGACGAGCCCGAGTCCGACTTCGACTCCACCGACCACAGGAGCTGTTCGGAGCACTAGGACGTCACCCTAGTTTCTCGTTTCCTTAGTCGTTGCTTGGTAGCTGTGTGGTTAGGTTTGTTTGCTTGTGGGATAGTCGGCAGACCCTACCAATTGGTTGTGGTATGGCTGCCATTAATTAGGAGTTGAACTATTTTCCTTTCCGTAATGTTTACATTCATACCAGAATAATTTATAATAAAGTTTAGGATTCTGAGCAGTCTGTTTTTCTTCTTTTCTTTCTTTTTCCTTCTGTCCGCCCTCTCCAGATGGTGAACACCAGGCCTCTCAGCGGAAATGGCAACAACGACGAGGATCAGAACAAAGTCAACAACTTCAACGGGGCTGCAGGCAACGGTCTCTCTCCGCCGCAAGAGAACCCGACGCTCGCCCAAGTCCTTTCAACTCAGACTCAGATGATGGCTTCCATGATGTAGCAGATGTAGCAGCAACATCAGCAGATGCAACAACAGATGCTCCAACAACTGCAGCAGCAGCAAGCCCAGCAACCGCAGCAACAGGCAGCTGGTCCACCCCCACCACTCCAGTCCAAGATACCTGAGTTTCTCCGCGTCCGCCCTCCTACCTTCTCGAGCACCACCGACCCCATGGAGGCAAACGACTAGCTCCATGCCATCGAGAAGAAGCTTAACCTCCTGCAGGGCAACGACCAGGAGAAGTTGGCGTTCGCCACTCATCAGCTTTAGGATCCTGCTTCGGCGTGGTGGGACAACCATCTGATGACTCGTCTGGCAGGGACGGAGGTTACTTGGGCAGTGTTCTGCCGTAGCTTTCGAAAGGCGCAAGTCCCTGACGAAATTGTGGCACAAAAGAAGAGGGAATTTTGAGCCCTGAATCAGGGCAATCGAACCGTGGCGGAATACCTACATGAGTTCAACCGCCTCACGCGCTACACACCGGAAGATGTGCGCACTGACGCCGAGAGGCAGGACAAGTTTCTGGCCGGTCTTGACGATGAATTGACCAATCAATTGATCTCGGGTGACTATGTCGACTTCGAGAAACTGGTCGACAAGGCCATCCACCAGGAAGACCAGCGGAACAAAATGGACCGCAAAAGGAAGGCAACCCAGTCCCGGTCGAACCAAGGGAACAACCAGCGACCCCACTTGATGCCAGGACAGCAAGGTGGACCCTCCACCATGGTTGTCTGCCAACACCGCCCATTTCACCAGGGGAACTCCCATCACAACCCCAACTTCAACCGTGGCAGCAACAGCAACAGTGGTGGCCAGCCCCACTGGAACCCTGCTCCGCGCCCACCAATGGCACCAGCCCCACCAGCTCAACCCAAGAAGGACTTTGGGGGAAAGTCGTTGGTCTGCTTCAACTGCAACGAGCCCGGGCACTTCGCCGACAAGTGTTCGAAGCCGAAGCACAACGCACCCAGGTTCGTTCAGGCAAGGGTCAACCACGCCATAGCTGAGGAATCTCAGGCAGCACCAGATGTCTTACTCGGTACATTTCCTATAAACTCAGTATCATCTACAGTTTTGTTCCATTCTGGTGTAACTCATTCCTCCATATCGAAGAGATTCGTTGGGGAACATGGGTTAAGAAAAGAGAAACTTGTCACACCGATGCGGGTTCACACCCCGGGAAATAGTCTTATGTCAATCAGCTATAGTCCCTCGGTGACAATAGAAATCCAAAGATCACAATTTCTAGCCAATCTCATCCTTCTCGAATCCAAAGACCTAGATGTCATCCTTGGGATGGATTGGTTGACAAGATACAAGGGAGTGATAAACTGCGCGACGCGCACCATCACCCTAACCAACTCGGAAGAAGAAGTGGCTACCTTCCAGTCTCCGATGCCTCTAGAGCAAGGAGTCAGTCTGAATCAGATCGTCGGTCAGGATGAACCAGTGGCAGAAAAGCAAGAACTCAAGAAACTGGAGGACATACCCATAGTCCGGGAGTATCCGGAGGTCTTTCCGGAGGATCTCACAACCATGCCACCAAAGAGGGAGATTGAGTTCCAGATCGACTTTGTACCAGGAACCGCCCCGATCCATAACAGACCTTACAGAATGGCTGCCAACGAGATGGCCGAGGTAAAGAAACAGGTCGATGAACAACTACAGAAGGGATACATTCGCCCGAGCACGTCGCCTTGGGGTGCTCCGGTGATATTCGTGGAGGAAAAAGATAAAACCAAGAGGATGTGTGTGGATTATCGCGCACTCAACGAGGTCACTATTAAGAACAAGTACCCGTTACCTCAGATTGATGACTTGTTCGACCAGCTGAAAGGAGCTAAAGTGTTTTCCTAGATAGACCTGCGATCAGGTTATCACCAACTGCGGATCAAAGAGGAAGATATCCCAAAAACGGCCTTCATCACTCGCTATGGGTTGTACGAGTGCACCGTCATGTCCTTTGGACTCACTAATGCACCGGTCTTTTTCATCAACCTAATGAACAAGGTGTTCATGGATTTCCTGGATAAGTTTGTTGTGGTCTTCATAGACGACATTCTCATCTACCCAAAATCTGAGGAAGAACATGAGCAACACCTCCGCCTAGTGCTTGAAAGGTTAAAGGAACACCAGTTGTACGCCAAGTTCAGTAAATGTGACTTTTGGCTCAAGAAAGTTCAGTTTCTGGGCCATGTCATAACCGCTCAAGGAGTAGCAGTTGATCCGTCGAATGTGGAGTCAGTTACTAAGTGGACCCCACCAAGGACTATTTCTCAAATCCAAAAATTTCCTCGGACTCGTGGGTTATTACCGCCGGTTCATTGAGAATTTCTCCTGAATTGCAATGCCAATGACACAGTTGTTAAAGAAAGACGAAAACTTCAAGTGGTCTGCCGAGTGCAACAAAAGTTTCGAGGAACTTAAAAAGAAATTGGTCACAGCACCGGTTCTAACCTTGCCACATCAGACGAAAGATTTCCTTGTTTATTGTGACGCATCTCGTCATGGGTTAGGATGTGTGTTGATGCAAGACGGAAGAGTGGTTGCATACGCTTCATGCCAGTTGCGACCTCATGAAAGTAACTATCCGACCCACGACTAGGAGCTAGCAGCAGTGGTTCACGCCTTAAAGATTTGGACACCCTTATCGGTAACCGCTGTGAAGTCCACATGGACCACAAGAGTCCGAAGTACATCTTCACCCAACCAGACCTAAACCTCCGTCAGCGAAGGTGGTTGGAGTTGATTAAAGACTATGATATGGGAATACACTATCACCCTGGCAAGGCTAATGTTGTGGCAGACGCCTTGAGTCGGAAGAATTACTGCAACACCGCTCGTTCGGAATAGATGTGCAGTGAGTTGCAAAGGGAATTGGAAAGGATAAACTTGGGAATCGTTGAACACGGATACGTGGCTGCTCTCGAAGCTCAGCCAACACTCATGGAGCAGGTTCGTCTAGCTCAAGCCAATGACCCTGGCATAGCCGAGCTAAGGAAAAACATGAGGACTGGTAAAGCCAGAGATTTCTCTGAGGATGAACACGGAACAATCTGAATGGGAGAAAGATTGTGCGTGCCCGAGAACAAGGAGTTGAATGATCTAATTCTTAGAGAAGCTCACCAAACACAATACTCGATTCACCCCGAAAGCACTAAAATGTATCAAGATCTTAAGGAAAAATTCTGGTGGGTCAGCATGAGAAGAGAAATCGCAGAATTCGTTGCCTTGTGTGATGCGTGCCAGCGAGTCAAAGCAGAACATCAGAGACCTGCAGGATTGTTGCAACCCCTTGAGATTCAGGAGTGGAAATGGAAAGAAATTGGGATGGACTTCATCACCGGTATGCCCAGAACTTCCACCGGTCATGATTCTGTGTGGGTAATCATGGACCGACTCACCAATGTTGCTCACTTCATTCCGGTACATACCACCTACACCAGAAAGAGACTAGCAGAGCTTTATTTGGCAAGGATCATGTGTTTGCGCGGGGGTGCCAAAGAAGATTGTGTCAGACCGAGGGAGTCAATTTACCTCAAAATTCTGGCAGAAGTTACAAGAAGAAGTGGGAACCCGTTTAAACTTCAGCACTGCTTACAATCCGCAAACCGATGTGTAAAATCAAAGTGTGTTTTGATTCTTTATTTGATGATGAACAATTGGCATCTGAGATTATTGATTTGTGTGTTTTGTTATTTGGAGAGTTATTGACAAAGTGGTTTTGGTTTTCGAACAATGAACAGTGTTCGATCAGGCTGCCACGACCCTATCGGGCTTATACTGCGATCGACCGGAGGTGCCTGGACGGTCAGATCGGGCAGTTGCGTGCGGTCAGACCGGCCGAGCCAGTCCGACTGGTTGCCGATTTTGATTCGGTTTTGGTTTCGGTTTGTTTCCTTGCATATACATGGGAGTTTCATGTTCCTATTGAAGGGTTGCGCGGAGGCTACGCTAGCCGAAAACAAAAACTTTTTACCGCGCAAACCAGGAACACTTGCAAGTAAGGGCCGATAGATCGTTACCGATTGGAGTAGAGTGCGGCGGAATAGCCAATCGGGGCAATCCGATCCGGAACAGTGTAGCCGATTCCCGGAGACGGCCGATTCGCCAATCAGCCCGATTCGAGTCGTCCGGCCGCGTTCTCACGCCTTGCTCCGATGCGCCCGACCACGGCCGAGTCCACCACGGCCGATCGCTCGATTGCAGCCGATCCGAAGCCGATCAACGGCGCGCAATGTAGCGGCGCCTCTACCGGTATCCACACGTCCGGGGACGAACGCCGTACACCCGTGTGCTAGCACGCGATGCAAGGCTAGGGTTTGGCTCGAAAGTGGGGAGGGTTTCCGTGGAGATTGATCTCGGCGACTTCGTTGCACGCGATGCAATTGACATGCCGCAGCTCTCCACCCCTCCCTCCTTTATATAGAGTTGGCCGGCGGGACTAGTGGCCGATTAGGACTCTATTTTGAATCGGATCTCATCCGTATCTCATAGAGTTGGCCGCCCACACGTCGTAAGCCCATAGGACTCTATCCGATCGAGCCGTATCCGAGTCCAACTCGAATGCTGTTCTTATCCCCTTAAGCGTGCGACCACGAAGGTTCGGGTATACTCGGTTTCGGCTATAGTCTAACTTAGCCGATCGTCGGCTCGAGTCTAACTCAGCCGACCTGTCAACAGTGGCGCCTAGCAGCACATATTGACACCATAGTATACAAGAATAATATCGGCTCTGAACCTGTAATGTGTACACAAATCCCTTTGCCTCACGATACCGGCTAAGCTATAGGCAAGATGTGTGCCATCCCTTCAATAGCTTAACCATTCACTCGAACCGTATTGGATTATCATGCTTGATTGACTCCTCAATCAACTTAGCATGGCCATGCATTTCCATAATCCATTACCTCGAGGGCCTAGAGATATCTCTCCAAAGGAGGGGCAAATTCCATCTTGATCACTCACATCCCACTCCATGTTTCATAGCAAACCCGAAAACTACCTTTATAACTACCCGATTCTGAGAATAGCGTTTGGTAGTCCCAAAGTAGGCTACTACACATGTTGGAATCCATGGTGACCTCGGGTTTAAGGACTTTGTACCAACACTACCGAGACCAACTAATGGCACATTGATTCTGTAGTGTCTCATGGTGGGTCTATCCATCAAGGTGTTCTCCAACACATGTGTCCATGTTTATTGATTTGGTATCTCCATACCCATGATCTATGAGACATGATCATCAATCAAAAAACATGCCGATCTTAGAATCATATTTGTTCCAACAATATGACATATGATCGAGGATCGTTTAGAAATAGATTCATACATATAGAGTCTCATAAATAAGTCACGTACTTATTGATCAATACAAGATGTCTATTTCATGGAACTGAATAACACTTTATTCATTTATACATAAACATTGACGTGATATCCAACATCTCCATGTTGCCTCTATGGCATATCACTAACAATCTCCCACTTGCACTAGAGTCAATCATGTAAGTATCTAATACCCATTGCTCTTGTGTGCGCCTCATGCTTCGGTGAGGGAGAGGTTTTTCAGCGGATCGGCTATGTTGAGATCCGTGCACTTTGCATATCTTGACATCACCTCTGTCCACTATCTCACGGATGAGATGATACCGCCGAAGTATGTGTTTGGACTTCGATGTGACCTCGGCTCCTTGGCTTGCGCAATGGCTCCACTATTATCACAATAGAGAGACATTGGACCAGTCATACTAGTCATCACACCAAGCTCGAAACGAATTTCTTGATCCAAACGCCTCCTTTGCGGCTTAGAAGCAAATGTACTCGGCCTCCGTTGTAGAATCAGCAACGTATCCGCTTGGAACTCTTCCAGTCTGCGCCTCCGTTCGGGCGAGAACACGAACCCGATTGCGATCTATAATCATCCTTGTCCGTTTGGAAGCTAGCATCGGTGTAACCACTTACAACGAGCTCTTCTTCACCTCCTTAGACTAGGAACATATCCTTAGTTCTTCTCAAGTACTTAAGGATATTCTTTACTGGCAGTCCAATGACCTTCACTGGATCGGAGGTATCGCTCGTAGCACTCAAAGCGTACGAGACATCGGCGTGTACAAAGCATGGCATACATAATGGATCCAATTGCCGAAGCATATGGAACCATACCCATCTTATTCCGCTCATCATGTGTCCGAGGACACCGATTCTTGCTAAGATTAATGCCATGTGACATGGGCAAGAAACCTTTCTTGGAATCATGCATGTTGAACCTTTTCAACACCTTGTCAATGTATGTACTTTGGCTTAATCCAATTAGCCTCTTGGATCTATCTCTATAGATCCGAATGCTAATATGTATGCTGCCTCCCCTAAGTCTTTCATGGAAAAACTATTTTTCAATGAAGACTTGACGGATTCTAGCATAGGGATATCATTTCCAATCAACAATATGTCATCCACATATAAGATTAGAAATACAATTGCGCTTCCACTGACCTTTTTGTAAACACAGGCCTCTTCTTCATTTTTTATGAAACCAAACCCTTTGATTACTTCATCAAAACGAATATTCCAACTCCGAGATGCTTGTTCAATCCATAAATGGATTTCGTAGCTTGCATATCTTTCCGAGCGATCTCGGATCGACAAAACCCGAGGTTGTATCATGTATACATCCTCGCTTAGGTTTCCATTTAGGAAAGCCGTTTTGACATCCATCGCCATATCTCATAATCGAAATATGCAGCAATCGCTAGGATAATCCGAATAGATTTAAGCATTGCGATGGGCGAGAAGGTTTCATCATAATGAACTACTTGAATCTGTTTAAAACCTTTCGCCACCAATCGCGCCTTATAGATGTGAACATTTCCATCCATATCGACCTTTTCTTAAAAACCCATTTGCACTCAATGGTTTTGACACCATCAGTGGATCAACCAAGTTCCAAACTTGATTGTCGTACATGGATTCTATTTCGGATTTCATGGCTCCAAGCCACTTGTTGGAATCGGGTCCCACCATCGCTTCCTCATAGGTCTTAGGTTCATCGTTGTCCAACAACAATATATCACGTTGTTCCGCACTGTGTACACTGTCGGGTGCACGACGTGATCTTTGACCTCCGTGGGGCTGGTGTATCTACAACGGTGGTGCAACACTTTGCTCCTCTGTTGTGGTTCGTGGTCGTGAAACGTTTTACGTTGTTTCTTGAACTTCTTCAAGATGCACCCTGCTCCCACTAACCCTTCTTGAAAGAAACTCTTTCTCCAAGAAGACACCGTGTCGGGCGACAAACACTTTGCCTTGTTCCCGATTATAAAAGTAATATCCCTTAGTTTCCTTAGGATATCCCACAAAGAAGCACTTGTCGATTTGGGTGTGAGCTTGTCGGTATCGTAAACGTTTTACATAAGCCTCACATCCCCAAATTTTGAGAAAAGACAAACTAGGGGTTGCCCTGTCCATATCTCATATGGTGTCTTTTCAACGACTTAGATGGAACTCTATTTAGTGTGAGCACAATTGTTTCAAGAGCATATCCCCGAAGGATAACGGAAGATCACTTTGGCTCATCATCAACCGCACCATGTCCAACAAGGTGCGATTTCTCCGTTCGGACACTCTGTTCCATTGTGGAGTTCTGGCGAGTAGTCACTGTGGAACAATTCCACAATCTTTTAGATGATTACCAAACTCTTGGATCAAGTATTCTCCTCCACGATCGATCGTAGAAACTTGATTGTTTTCCCTAAATGATTACGTACTTCATTCTGGAATTCTTTGAACTTTTCAATGGATTCGGAGTTATGCCTCATTAAGTAGATATAACCATATCTAGTAAAGTCATCGGTAAAGGTAATGAAGTACGATAACCACCTCGGCCGTTGAGCTCATTGGTCCACATACATCGGTATGTATGAGTGCCAACAAGTCACTTGCTCTTTCACGTGTCCCATGAAAGGTGCCTTTGTCATCTTACCAAGTAAACAAGACTCACATGTCTCAAATGATTCAAAATCAAAAGAGTGAAGCAATCCATCCTTATGGAGCTTCTCCATGCGTTTCTTATTTATATGGCCTAAGCGACAATGCCGGATAAACGTGGGGTTTGCATCATTTGGGAGTTGCCTCTCGTATTAATGTTATAGATGGGAGACGCTTCAAGATTCAAAACGTATAATCCATTCACCAATGGAGCATGAAAATAGAACATATCTCGAGATATATTGAACAACCATTGTTCATTGATCTAAAATCATATCCTTCCGCTTGCAAACATGAAGCGGAAATAACGTTTTGACATAGTGTTGGAACACAACAACAATTATTTAATTCCAAAACTAATCTGAAGGTAGATGAAGTGAGTGCGTGCCAACAAGAACGTAGCAACGCTTGCTCCATTGCCGACGCACGGGTTCACCTCGCCCCTTCTCAATCCTCTACTTCTTCTCATTCCTGCAACGACTTGCAAATATGAGCTACTGATCCGGTATCAAATACCCAAGAGTCGGTAGGTGAAGTAGCAAGATTAATGTCTATAACATTAATACCGAACGAAGTCGTACTTTGCTTCTTTTTGAGATCCTCCATGTACTTCTTGCAGTTCCTCTTCCAGTGGCTGTCTCCTTGCAATAGAAGCAAACAATCGATGTCGCCGACCCTTCTTGCCCTTCTTTGCATTGGAGGCACTCGCGATCTCATCGGGAGTTAACTTCCTCTTGGTGCAAAGTTTCTTGACGGTGGTTTGCGCTTAGCCTTCGCATCATCATCACATGATGACCATTCTTCTGATACTCTCCTCACTGTCTTTAGCATCCCATGCAACTCACCAAGGTTCTATCCATATTGTTCATGTGATAATTCAATATGAATGGCTCGAAGCTCGGAGGGAGCGGCGGAGAATCACATCGTAGCCAACTCTTGGCTAAGGGAAAACCTAGTTTTCCGGACTCTCAATGTAGCCAATCATTTTTATCACATGCGGATGACGGGATTCCCCTCGGCAAGCTTGCATGCAAACAAGTCACGCAGTCCCTGAATAATAGTGTTTGGTTCTCAAACATGCCACGCATCCCTGAATAATAGTGTGACCATCGTTGCTCTCATATTGCTTCGAAGCTCGGGGGACATTGTAGCAAGCATGAGACAGACTTATATCTACGGCATCATTAGTGTGCTTCTCATAAGCCCTCCATGCGGTTGCGGTGGCGTTATTAGGCAAATCCTCGGGATAGGGTACTTCAAGAACGTACTCCTTACGCTCTTGCTTGAGAACAATTCTCAAGTTGCGATACCAATCCATAAAGTTTGTTCCATTTAATTTTTCTTTTCGAGAATAGATCGCAAATTAAAGGTCTGGGTGTAGTATTAGCCGCCATTTATTCTACAACAGAAAAAGCAAAGTTTAGCACAATGTTTATGCTATGTCTTTTGTTAAACAATTTAACATAAGACTCTCATTACGTATTTTCCACCTTTCCTCTAGGTTACGTATTGGGTCAAGATCCACATGTTAGTTAATTTTCTAGTGAGCTTTGGCATCACTTTGCTAGAAAATTAGTAACATCGATAAGCAACTCCTTGCTAATCACATCTCTATGTGACTCTTGTTGTTGGTGTGGCATCTCCATGCCCGGCGCCAACCTATGCCCCAAGGCCCAAAACTGTTTTGATAGCCTTGTTAAGTAAACCAAATGCTCCTGCATGTATATGTCGACATATACCCCTCGTGTTATGATAGAGAATGGCACTCTGCTTTGGCGACCCACCATTGACGAGCATAACGGTGGCCAGGTGCAACATTTGGAAGGGCATCATTACTACTTAATTTTGTGAGGGATGCTATCCTATCAAACAAACATATCACATATGAAAACACGTAGAATAGCATATAATGAAATAGTATGGCTCCCTTCACATGGTGATCTCCATCTCCATGTCGTGCCAGGATCTCCATCTTCGGCACCATCTTTCAATGTGCATGATGATTGATTTCTTCAAACTAAGCTACTACTATAGAAGCTCTAATTGAAGATTACATCGACTCGCAGGTCGTGAAAGAATATTACAAGCATTGCACGTATGAAAGAATATTACGGGGATTGCACATATGAAAGAATATTACATGCATCACATGCATCTCATACATACAATAGGGCCATACCATCTCAAAGCATTCTCTGCAAAAACAAGTTAGGCGAGAAACATTTTCTACTTATCGCAGAGCTACGGCATCGAGACAACCTATAAGGGGGGACGCACACGGCGGAGGCTACGCTAGCCGAAAATAAAACTTTTACCGCGCAAACCAGGAACACTTGCAAGTAAGGGCCGATAGATCGTTACCGATTGGAGTAGAGTGCAGCGGAATAGCCAATCAGGGCAATCCGATCCGGAACAGTGTAGCCGATTCCCGGAGACAGCCGATTCGCCAATCAGCCGATTCGAGTCGTCCGGCTGCGTTCTCACGCCTCGCTCCGATGCGCCCGACCGCAGTCGATTCCACCACAGCCGATCACTCCCATTGCAGCCGATCCGAAGCCGATCAACAGCGCGCAATGTAGCAGCGCCTCTACCGGTATCCACACGTCCGGGGATAGAACGCCGTACACCCGTGTGCTAGCACGCGATGCAAGGCTAGGGTTTGGCTCGAAAGTGGGGAGGGTTTCCGTGGAGATTGATCTCGACGACTTCTGTTGCACGCGATGCAATTGACATGCCGCAGCTCTCCACCCCTCCCTCCTTTATATAGAGTTGGCCGACGGGACTAGTGGCCGATTAGGACTCTATTTTGAATCGGATCTCATCTCGTATCTCATAGAGTTGGCCGCCCACACGTCGTAAGCCCATAGGACTCTATCATATCGGATCCCTATCCGATCGAGCCGTATCCGAGTCCAACTCGAATGCGTTCTTATCCCCTTAAGCGTGCGACCTGTAGGTTCGGGTATACTCGGTTTCGGCTATAGTCTAACTTAGCCGATCATCGGCTCGAGTCTAACTCAGCCGACACTCAACGACGACGCCTAGCAACACATATTGACACCATAGTATACAAGAATAATATCGGCTCGAACCAATGTGTACACAAATCCCTTTGCCTCACGATACCGGTTAAACTATAGGAAAGATGTGTGCCATCCCTTCAATAGCTTAACCATTCACTCGAACCGTATTGGATTATCATGTCATTGATTGACTCCTCAATCAACTTAGCATGGCCATATATTTCCATAATCCATTACCTCGAGGGCCCAGAGATATCTCTCCAAAAGAGGGCAAATTCCATCTTGATCACTCACATCCCACTCCATGTTTCATAGCAAACCCGAAAACTACCTTTATAACTACCCGATTACGGAATAGCATTTGGTAGTCCCAAAGTAGGCTACTACACATGTTGGAATCCATGGTGATCTCGGGTTTAAGGACTTTGTACAAACACTACCGAGACCAACTAATGGCACATTGATTCTGTAGTGTCTCATGGTGGGTCTATCCAACAATGTGTTCTCCAACACATGTGTCCATGTTTATTGATTTGGTATCTCCATACCCATGATCTATGAGACATGATCATCAATCAATAAACATGCCGATCTTAGAATCATATTTGTTCCAACAATATGACATATGATCAGGGATCGTTTAGAAATAGATTCATACATATAGAGTCTCATAAATAAGTCACGTACTTATTGATCAATACAAGATGTCTATTTCATGGAACTGAATAACACTTTATTCATTTATACATAAACATTGACGTGATATCCAACATCTCCATGTTGCCTCTAGGGCATATCACTAACACCTATGCACGTGTATGTTCATTTATGCTAACAATGAGTCAAGTTTGGATAGCTTGTGCTTGGATATAGTATTCTTTGTTTAATCGTGTGCAGGTAATTTTTACGCCTCGGGAAAGTGTCGTCGGTTATCGAGTTGGAGTCAACCTGGAGATAAGGTGACGTCCAAGATAGAGATCATGCAGGATGCTGAAGGGTAGAGATCAGTGCACATAATTGGTGAAGTTTCCATATGGCATACGATGGAGATATTGTGTGCGTATGGAAAGCGGAATTTCAGTTTTGAGAAGACCGAGATTGCTACGGTTGTTCTATGTAAAGTTCATTTCTTGTACGGGAAGGTTTCCTAGTGGATTAGGACTTCTTGTATGAGTATGATTCGTGGCTTTTGGCTGCGGGTTTTGTGTATAAATAGTGAGGGAAGGCGTGGCCTCTCGGTATCGCTTTGAGTTCAAGTTTTAGAGTTTTTCGAGTTAGGGTTTCAAGTTTAGCTTGAGATTTTGTGAGGAGTGCTTTGTTTGCACTTTGTAAACACAGAGAGTTTCAATAAAGATCAATCTTCATGATAATTCTTTGTGTCTTCTTCTTCCTCGGTGCGGCGACATAATTGTCGGTTGAACCAGATCTACACGCCGGTCAGACCGCAAACTCTAGTGCGGTCAGACCGCGGCTTCTACCCGGTCAGACCGCAATCACACCTGCGGTTAGACCGAACGACGTCGGCTTCATCAGCATCGGCTACATCGAGCAATCGGCTGAGGCGATCGGCTAGGGCGGTCAGACCGGAGCTTACTTGGCGGTCAGACCGACGATTCAACCTCGGTCAGACCGGATCCAGAATAGAGGTAAAGTTTTATTTCTGCTAAAACTTTGTTTTTGGGGTGCACCAACCATTCACCCCCCTCTGATTGGCTTTTCATTGGGTATTCGATCCTACAAGTTGTATCAGAGCCACGTTTTTCTGCTTTGGATTTTCTTCAATCTAATGTTTTCTCATCATGTTGAATAATTTTCTACAAAACCGCATGTTTTTCATGGCACCGATTTCACGTATTGGTGTAGCAAGATGCAATCTTATATCATGGCCCAAGACTATGATGTGTGGCAAAAAGTTGCTCTTCCCTACACCATACCCCGAAGCGATCAATTCTGATGCTTTGAAAATTGAGTTTAATAATAATTGCAAAGCTCGAAATATTCTGTTGAATGGAATTTCGCGTTCTGATTTTGACCGTGTTTCTCATCTTCGTACCGCTAATGAAATTTGGAACGCTTTGAAAAACTTTCATCAAGAAACTACAAACATAAAAGAACTTCGTCGAGATCTTTTTAAAAAGGAATATATACAATTTGAGATGAAACCTGCCGAAGCTTTGATGACTCTCTTGGTAGGTTTAATAAAATATTGAGCAATCTTAGATCTGTTGATGCTTCTTATGACACTAATTATCCAGTCTGAGATTTCTCGCCACTTTTTAAATGGTCTTGACATGTCTGTTTGGGAGATGAAAGTAACTTCTATTCAAGAATCTGTTAACATGGCAAATTTGACTTTGGATTCACTTTATACAAAACTCAAAACCCATGAGATGAATATTCTTTCTCAAAAAACGGATTCTAAGTTAAGTGCTTTGATTTCTCCTTCGACTTCTTCAGATGTTGCTTCTTCATCATCTCCAAATGCTCTTTCTTTAATTAATGCCATGTCCGATGAACAACTCGAGCAATTCGAGGAGGAGGATTTGGCTCTTGCTACTAACAAACTTTCCAGAGCTATGAACAGAGATAGGTTCAGGAAAAAAGGAGGACCAATGCGTTGCTTTGAGTGCGGCACCTTGGATCACATCCGCTCCAACTGCCCCAAGCTCAGGAGGAGCAAGAAGGATGACAAGAGCGCCGAAAAGACAAAAGATGACAAGACCAAGGGTAGGCGCTCCAAGGAGATGATCAAGAAAGTGCTGAGTCAAGTCTATGCCGCTTTTGAGCCACTCAGCAACATAGATTCTGACCGTGAGGAGGAGAAGGGAAAGAACAACTCCGGCGTTTGTCTCATGACGCGTGGAGATGAAGATTCTTCAGAAGAAGAAAATGAGGTAAGCTCGCTTGAGGAGGCAATTCTTGTTTTAAGTGCTAAGAATAAAAAATGTGAGAAAATATTTAAAAAACAAGAATTTGTGATTGAATCTTTAAATGCTAAAATTGCTAGATTGAAATATCTTATGCCCAATGATGATAATTGCAAAAATTGTGAGATTTTAATGCTAGAAATTTCAAAGATTAGAGATGTCAATAATTCTCAAGTTTTGACTGCAAAATCTTGCTTAACTTGTGATGCTAATGAATTGAAATTAAAAGATGCTTTAGCTCCTGTTAAGCATATGGAAGAACTAGTTAAACAAGATGAGGTAGCTTCTTGCTCTAGATGTCGCAAAGGTAAAAATGTCATGATTGATTGTGAAAATTGTGTTAATCTTGGAAAAGAAGTTTCTTACTTGAAAAGTTCTTTGCAAAAATTTTCTGATGGTAAGAAATAACTTAACATGATTTTGGACAAATCTAAAGTGTGTAGCGACAATAAAGGAATAGGTTTTGATGCTCATGACTATTTCACCAAAAATCCTCCAAATGTTTTAGGAATGACTGAAAACGATGAAATCTTTACAAAACCTAAAACCATGAAAACAGTTTTTAAGTCGGGTGGAAATTTGCCATCCCTTTCTGTTTATCTAAAATAAACTAAACCTAATTTTTCAAAAACATCTGTTACTAAAGAAAAGTTTTCTTGCTCTTTTTGTGGTACAGATGGTCATCTTGTTGGTTTTTGTTTCAGATTAGCACGAAAACTGAAAAAGAAAAGAGAGAATAATTTTGCAAAATCAAAGTGGCAAAAATCTGGTTTTCCCTCGGGAAGGCCGGTCGGACCGCTGATTGGTCCACCGGTCGGACCGGCCGTGGCACCGGTCGACCGTCGGCCTTTGCCTCGGTCGAGACCGGCGGTACCTGATGGTCGGCCCAGGCCCCAAAGGAATTTTTCTAAAAATTCCAAAACTATTTTCTCTCGTGGTTTTGAGCCTATTGGATCTACTGGTCATGTGTCTCAGTACTGGATTCCTAAATTTCTTGTAACTAACTCCGATCGAGGCCTCGACATCTCTTGTTTTGTAGGCATTTCGGCGAGGAAGGATAACGTGTGGATCATGGACTCGGTTGTTCGCGGCACATGACCGGGGATAAAATTGGTTCTCCTCCCTCAAGATGGCATCCAAGACGGAATCGATAATCTTTGGGGATGCTTCAACAAGTGCCGTTCTCGCTACCGGATCCGTCAAGGTAAGTGACAAATTCGAATTGAAAGAGGTAGCTTTGGTAGAGGATTTTAAAGTATAATTTACTTTCAGTTTCACAAATTGTTGATGAAAACTTTGAACTTCATTTCGAGAAAACTGGAAGTAAAATATTTGATTCTTGTAGTGATCTGTTTTGAACATTTCTCGTTATGGGAGAGTTTTTAAAGCTGATTTTGAAAACCCTGTTTCTCTGTTGTTACATGTTTAGTTGCAAAATTCAACAAAGATTTGATGTTCGGCATCGTAGACTTGGTCATGTTGGATTTGATCATTTGACTCGATTAAGTGGTTTGGATCTTGTTCGTGGTTTGCCAAAACTCAAAAAGGATCTTGATTTGGTTTGTGCACCATGTCGTCATGGTAAAATGGTTGCTTCTTCACACACACCAATTCTTTCTGTGATAACGGATGCACCGGGACAGCTTTTACACATGGACACTGTTGATCCAGCTAGAGTGCAATCTGTTGGAGGAAAATGGTATGTGTTAGTTATTGTTGACGACTTTTCTCGATACTCTTGGGTTTTCTTCATGGCAACTAAGGACGAGGCCTTTGGACACTTTCGAAGTCTTTTTCTTCGCTTAAATTGTGAAATTCCTAGTTGTTTGAAAACAATTAGAAGTGATAATGGTGGTGAATTTAAAAATGCTTCTTTTGAACAATTTTGTGTTGAAAAAGGAAGTGAACATCAATTTTCTTCTCCTCGTGTTTCTCAACAAAATGGTGTTGTCGAAAGAAAAAATCGTTCTTTGGTTGAAATGGCTAGGACAATGCTAGATGAATATCACACACCTATAAAATTTTGGGCCGAAGCAATTAACACTGCTTGCTATGTTTCTAATCGCATTTTCTTGCGTTCTAAACTTGGAAAAACTCCTTAGGAGCTTCGCTTTGGTCGTCAGCCCAAAGTTTCACATTTGCGTGTTTTTGGTTGCAAGTGCTTTGTGTTAAAAAATGGAAATTTGGACAAGTTTGAATCACGTTCAACTGATGGTTTATTTCTTGGTTACCCCGCACACACTCGTGGCTATCGTGTACTTGTTTTACAGACTAACAAAATTGTCGAGACTTGCGAAGTCACTTTTGATGAGGCTAGTCCCGGTACTGGACAAGATCTTTCAGGTACATTGCCACAGGCTTAGGGGGAGTATGGTCGAATCTTCGAAGATCAAAGCGACGACGACGACGATGAGGTCGACTGCCCAGTCGAGGAGCGGTCGGTGCCGTCGGTCGGGCCGGAGGAGGCTGCTCGGTCGGCCGGACCGAGACCCGGGTCCGGACCGTCGGGGGCCGCCGCTTGACTTCGTCGATTCCAATCACGAGGATTCATCGAGGACCACAACCAGTGCTGAACCAGAATGTGAATCAACTTCTGAGATCACTGCACCTTTGCACATTCAGCGACGACATCCACCGGTACAAATAATAGATAACTTATATGAGCGGACCATGAGATCTAAGGTAACTGCGCATGATTTTGCGAATTCTGCTTTTGTTGCTTCTGTTGAACCCAAAGATGTTAGTCATGCATTAACTGACGAATCCTGGATTAACGCCATGCATGAAGAACTTGAAAATTTTGAAAGAAACAAAGATTGGTCTTTAGTTGAACCTCCTTCTGGACATAATATTATTGGAACCAAGTGGGTTTTCAAAAATAAACAAAATGAGGATGGTTTGATTGTTCAAAATAAGGCTAGGCTTGTCACTTAGGGTTTTACTCGGGTGGAGGGTTTGGATTCGATGAAACTTTTCTTCATTGCTAGGATTGAGGCAATTAGGCTTTTGCTAGATTTTGCTGCATCCAAAGGTTTTAAATTGTTTCAAATGGATGTTAAAAGTTCTTTTCTTAATGGTTTTATACAGGAGGAAGTTTATGTTAAACAACCACCGGGTTTTGAAAATCCTGATTTTCCCAGCCATGTTTTTAAATTGTCAAAAGCTTTATATGGTTTGAAACAAGCACCTAGAGTATGGTATGATAGACTTAAGAAATTTTTGCTTGAAAAAGGTTTTCAAATGGGAAAAATTGATATAACGCTTTTTGTTCTTAAGCATGGTGAAAATCAACTTTTCGTTCAGATTTATGTTGATGATATCATCTTTGGTTGTTCAACTCACTCTTTGGTTGTAGAATTTGCCGAGACTATGCGCAGGGAATTTCAGATGAGCATGATGGGTGAACTGTCATACTTTTTGGGATTGCAAATTAAGCAAACACCTCAAGGTACGTTTGTCCATCAAACAAAGTACACCAAAGATCTTTTGTGCGAGTTCAAGATGGAGAGCTGCAAGCCAATCTCGACACCCGTTGGATCTACGTTGTTCTTGATCCCGATGAAAATGGTGAAGTGTGGATCAAAAGGAGTATAGAAGCATGATTGGATCTTTGTTGTATCGACGCTTCTAGACCGGACATACGGTTTGTTGTGTGTTTGTGTGCACGCTTTCAAGCTTCTCCTCGTGCTTCACATCGTCAAGCGGTCAAGCGCATCATGAGTCATAGACTTGAGTTTGGCATTTGGTATTCTACTTCATCTTCTATTTGCTTAAGTGGTTATTCAGATGCTGATTTTGCGATATGTAGAATTGATAGAAAATGTACTAGTGGAACATGCCATTTTCTTGGAACTTCATTGATTGCATGTCCTCTAGGAAACAGTCTAGTGTAGCTCAATCCACTGCTGAATCTGAATATGTTGCTGCTGCAAGTTGTTGTTCACAGATTCTTTGGCTGATTTCTACTTTGAAAGATTATGGAGTTGTTTTTTGAAAATGTACCTCTTTATTGTGATAATACAAGTGCCATTAACATTGCTAAGGATCCTGTTCAACACTCACGCACCAGACACATTGATATTCGCTTACATTTCTTGCGAGACCATGTTGAGAAGAAAGATGTTGAATTCAAAGTTTTGGACACAAAATTGTAACTTGCTGATATTTTCACAAAACCATTGAATTCTTCTCGCTTTTCTTTTCTTCGAGGGGAATTGGGAATCATTCATCCTTTTGGCATATTTGAGGGGGAGCTTTTGTGCTCTTTGTTTTATCAAGCTACATGATTAAAATAAATTGAAAAAGAGAGCTTTATCCGTACATATTGTTGTTCATGTGCATGCTAGCAATATTATGAAGGTTTATTTGTCACTAGCATAGCTTGTATGTATTCTAGTATTTTTATGTGATCTAGATTTTATATTTAAGTGAGATAATGCACACACTTTAAAATCGTACTTGAATTAAAGAAATATGCCATGTTGATACTAGTACTTGTGTTGGATTTTAAATGCTTATATACATATATATTATGTTGCATTAATATTTCTCAAATTACTTTAAAATTGCTCATTGTGTAAAGAGAATAAAATTTATCTATGAGAGAAAAAAATGAATACTAAATCCTTAAAAACAATCTTGACGACAAAGACGTATTCGATGTGAGCAAAAATAATGGGTGCCGAATCTTTGGAAATAGTCTTGACGACAAGGACGTACCCGGAAGAATTGAGAGAAAAAATATGAGCAACAAATATGGCTCAAATCAATATGAAAATTTTTTCTATTGAATTATATGTGAAAAAAGGTAATTTTGAGAAATAATAAAAATTGCAATAGGTATATATATTTGGGTTCATTTTTCAACCTATTTGCTTGTAAAAATGTTGCATTATAAATTGTTTAAATCCATGAATTTTTATTGCGTTATTGATCTTAATTATAAAATATTTGATTCATGATCATACTTTAGTGCATATTTGCTATATAATTGATAAGTTTATCTTCGTATTATTGCAACACATGACATGACTTGCTTTATGTATGGTGCTAAGATCTTGGACATGTATAACCATAATTCTTATGCTTAATGAAAACATTGTCAAAAGAGGAGAACACATGTTGTTTTTGATCAAATCTCACATGGGGGAGAACAGGCAAGATTTCTAAGACAAAGTAAGACAAAGTGCAAGTCTTTTTTGGGGTCAAGGGATTTTCTTTCTTTTCAAAAGGGTGAGAAATTTTCTTTGATTTTTGAGCACTCAAATGTTTCTTATCATTTTTGTTTTTAATTTTCCAAACACCAAAACAACACTTTTATTTTGTTTGCCAATGTGTTCATCAAGGAGGAGATTGTAAAATCAAAGTGTGTTTTGATTCTTTATTTGATGATGAACAATTGGCTTTTGGGATTATTGATTTGTGTGTTTTGTTATTTGGAGAGTTATTGACAAAGTGGTTTTGGTTTTCGGACAATGAACGGTGTTCGATCGGCTGCCACGGCCGTCGGCCGGAGTTTAGCTCTTGCCGGTCGACCGAAGGTGTGCAGGCGGTCGATCGAGGTAGTTGCGTGCGGTCAGACCGACCGAGCCAGTCCGAGTGGTTGCCGATTTTGATTCGGTTTTGGTTTCGGTTTGTTTCCTTGCATATACATGGGAGTTTCCTGTTCCTATGCACGTGTATGTTTATTTATGCTAACAATGAGTCAAGTTTTATAGCTTGTGCTTGGATATGGTATTCTTTGTTTAATCGTGTGCAGGTAATTTTTACGCCTCGGGAAAGTGTCGCCGGTCATCGAGTTGGAGTCAACTTGGATATAAGGTGACGTCCAAGATGGAGATCATGCAGGATGCTGAAGGGTAGAGATTAGTGCATATAATTGGTGAAGTTTCCATATGGCATACGATGGAGATATTGTGTGCGTATGGAAAGCGAAATTTTGGTTTTGGGAAGACCGAGATTGCTACGGTTGTTTTATATAAAGTATGTTTCTTGTACGGGAAGGTTTCCTAGTGGATTAGGACTTCTTGTATGAGTAGGATTCGTGGCTTTTGGCTGCAGGTTTTGTGTATAAATAGTGAGGGGAGGCGTGGCCTCTCGGTATCGCTTTGAGTTAAAGTTTTAGAGTTTTTCGAGTTAGGGTTTCAAGTTTAGCTTGAGATTTTGTGAGGAGTGCTTTGTTTGCACTTTGTAAACACGGAGAGTTTCAATAAATATCAATCTTCTTGATAATTCTTTGTGTCTTCTTCTTCCTCGGTGCGGCGGCATAATTGTCAGTTAAACCGGATCTACACGCCGGTCAGACCGCAAACTCTACTGCGGTCAGACCGTGGCTTCTACCCGGTCAGACCGCAATCACACCTACGGTTAGACCGGACAACGTCAGCTTCATCCGCATCGGCTACTTCGAGCAATCTGCTGAGGCAATCGGCTAGGGCGGTCAGGCCGTCCGAACAGCGCGGTCAGACTGGCGATTCATTCTTGGTCAGACCGGATCCAGAACAGAGGTAAAGTTTTATTTCCGCTAAAACTTTGTTTTTGGGGTGCACCAACCATTCACCCTTCTCTGGTTAGCTTTTCAATGGGTATTCGATCCTACACGATGGTCAGACTGAGAAGGTCAATCAGATCTTGGAAGACATGTTAAGAGCTTGCGCACATGACTTTGGTGGAGCTTGGGATAAGAGTCTACCTTATGCCGAGTTCTCGTACAATAACAATTATCAGGCAAGTCTTCAAATGGCTCCGCTCGAAGCATTGTATGGCAGAAAGTGCCACACGCCGCTCTTCTGGGATCAAACAGGAGAACGCCAGTTGTTTGGGGCTGATGTCTTGAATGAGGCCAAAGAAAAGGTCAGACTGATTCGGGAAAGACTAAAAACCGTCCAGTCTCGTCAGAAAAGTTATGCCGACAATCGTCGAAGGGAGTTAAGCTTTGAGGTTGGAGACCATGTGTACCTTCGTGTCACTCCACGTCGGGGAGTGCACCGTTTCCAGACAAAAGGGAAGTTGGCACCACGCTTCGTGTGACCTTACCGAATTCTGGAACGCCGCGGAGAAGTTCCCTACCAGTTGGAACTTCCTCCCTCCATGGCAAGCATCCATGACATGTTTCATGTATCTCAGTTGAAGAAATGCTTGAGTGCCTGAGGAGCAAGCAAGCCCGATCACCTTGAGATTCAAGAGGACTTAGCCTATGTCGAAAAGCCGGTTCGCATCCTCAACACCAGTGAAAGGAGAACCAGAGATCGGGTTACTAAGTTCTATCGTGTACAATGGAGTCACCACTCAGAAGAAGAGGCAACCTGGGAAAGAGAAGATGAGCTCAAGGCCGCCAATCCGCACCTCTTCGCCAACAACTCCGAATCTCGGGGTCGAGATTCTGTTTATGGAGGGTAGGTTTGTCACGCTCCGCTTTTTCCCCAAGCAGGAAATCACCAAGAAAATCGTGCAAAAGAAATCGCCGAAAAAGATAAAGCAAGACAAACCTGGAATTTTAAAATTTATTTAATAATTGGATATGGCTTGGTAGAATTTTTCTTGGATTCCCCGTGCCAAAATACGCTAACAGGATTTTTATAGAAATTTTCAGAGCAGCGGAAACAATTTTAAAAATTAAATTAGGCTAATCGGAATTAAATTCCTAAAGGAAAAGGGCTTTTCCTTTTCTTTTTTATTTTTCTCTTTTTCTTTCTTTTTCCTTCCCGTGGGCCTTCGGCCCACTCTCTCCTCCCTTTCGGCCGAGCCGGCCAGCCCAGGCCCCCATCCCTCCCTTACTCTCTCCTTCCCACCTCCCCCGGGCCGGCCCAGATCTCCTTAGCCGCCAGCGCAAAAGTCCATCAAATCTCCCCCTGGGTTAGGGCAATGACAAGCGGGCCCCGCTTGTCATCCCCGACCTCCGAATGAGCCGGCCGCATCCCGCGCCCGTGCGTGCGCACGTTCGCGCCGCGCCACCTTTCGGCCACGTCCGCTCTCTCCGCCGCGTTACCGGTGCCCCACTCGCCGCACCTCGCGCCCCGCTCTCCCTCTCTCCCATCTGCGTGCGCACCAAATCGGCCGTGTTTCAAAATTCGGGTGCTGCCTTACCTGAGCCACGTCGCGCCACCATTCTCGCTCGACCCGATCGCGCCGCACCGCCTCGACCCCCTATAAAGGATCCCCACACCCGGTTGCGTCTTTCCCCTTTCGCAATCACACGCATTCGTGTCTTCCCGAGCTCCCGCACCGTGCAAGCACCGCCGCCGCCGAGCTCCACTTCAGGCCGCCGTTTCGGCCGAACCACCGCACTCCGCACACAACCAACGCTGCCACCACCCTCGCCGCTCTCGGGAACATGTTTCCCCGCGCTTTTCCCCAAAATTCCGTCGCCCAATCACGCCGTCATCGTTGTCTCCTCCGTCTCCGACTCAGTGAGCTCCTCTCTCTCTCCCTTTTGTTTTTCCCGTTCCATTACTGTTCCTGTTCGATCCCGAGGCAGCCGCACCTCGCCTTCGTGCGTGTGTGTGCGCGCGTGCCGTCTCGATCGTCGCCGGTGCCTCTAGGGCCCGTGCGCAACCGTTTTGCAGTCGGCCAACGTCGTACCCACGTCACCGGTCGCGCCTAGCGCCGCTTCCCTCTCGAACCCGTGTGACTTTTAGTTGTGGCATGACATGCGCCGTCGTCCGCCTCCCTCCGTCGCTCGCCGGTGACCATCTGGTCCCGTCCGCCGCCACTCCGTCACTGATCCGCCAGCCGCTGTTGCGTGCGCCCTCCCTCGGCCGTCGGATCCGACCGCGAGCGCATCCGGGCCGTCCATCCCGTGCCGCGCCACCTCGGACCCCGCCGCCGACGTGGCCGCGCACGTGGCTGCCGCGTAGGCGCCACGAAAGCCACGTGGCGCACCTCATCCCCTAGCTCGGTGGACCGAGTCCACCGTGGACCGAGTCCACCGTGAGCCCTCATCTCTCTTGGGTCACTATGCCATGGGGCCCGCTTTGTCGGTGCCGTCGCCCGTGACGTCGGCCCTAGGGCGCTTGCGCTGTAAATCAGTTTTCTTTTTTATTAGTAAAAGGCTGAAACTTGTAAATTCACAGAAATTCATCTGAACTCCGTTTGAGTCTGTTCAAGTTGCAGCGGATTCATAAAAATGTCTAGAATATATTAAAAATAGTTTAATTGTCTGTTTCAGTAGTTTAATAGCCTGTTTTTGATGTGCTCTGTTTGTCAGTAGATTTCGATTCCGAGGACGCTCCCGTTTACTTTGAGGTAGTCGCTGAAGTCCCGTCGGAACAAGACCAAGGCAAGTCATTTTCCATTGATCATGTTGTACCCATATTATAAATTATTCTCGCTTTATCTGTTAAATTGCATTGTTTTATAACGTAATCGAGATGGGACCTATAGTACTCAGCCTAGGTCGTTTACCCTACTTTATTGATTGCCTGGGAATTAATTTGACTAGTTTCAGGTTTAGGACATGCTTAGCTTGCTTAGCATCACTAGATCATGAAAGGGAGAATTAAATTTACTAAAATTATTTCACATGAAATGATGGTCTCAGACCGGAGATGCCGTTGGCAAAGGATAACGTTTAATTAAAATTTGACTAAATGGTGGGCTGTGGGTGCACGGTTTTGCAAGACGCACCCATGGCAGTTAAGGACCGGTTTGCGAGAAACCCTGGAAGAACTAATCGTGCATACCACAAGCCAGCGTGGGCAACGGTTAGGCTTGTAGTGTATCTTTCTCTAGCCGATGCATCCAGGCAAGGGTGAGCGTGATGGAGTGCGGATGGACCGGGAAAGGTCTATGCGGCTGCCGGATACACCTAGGAACGAGAGGGGGCTGCCTACCTTGGATATAAAGGTAGGGGCGAAACCTGAGGTATGGTGTCGCTTGGTCAGAGAGGGTTATGCAAATGGTCTTGTCACAGACCCCTTTTCGATATGTCGTGGTGGCATGTCGGCGCACGGGAACGTGTTCTGGGGCTGTGTCTTGTGGGTACAGACGTACACCTCTGATCAGAGTTAGAAACTATTCGAATAGTCGTGCCCGCGGTTATGGGCTGTCGACCAGATTCACCGTGATTAGTACCACTAATGATAATAACCTGATTCAGTGGAACTGGTTAGCATAGTTGGATGGATTGGGCCTGACTCAACGTGGTTTAGCGTTGAGCAGAGATGATTAATATTGTTTAATTATATTTAATCACTGTCTTACCGTATTCAACTTAGCTTTGTGAAATGCCGCTTTGTGCAAAAGTTAATCCCTAGCCTTCCCTTGGAATTACCCTGCATTCATACCTCCTTTCAGTATGACTTGCTGAGTATGGTGGTTGTACTCAGTCTCGCTTCCTTTCCCCCACCTCAGAGCTGGAGGATGAAGAAGCATTGGGTTCGTGTAATGCCCTGAAATCGAAGAATTTAAAAACTGGGAATTAAAAATCGGAACATACAAAAACCATTTTGCTTGTTGCTTCTTGATCGAGTTTTTTGCTTCTTATTTGCCAGCTTGGTTGCACAAATTTATATGTGAGCGATTCATCTCGATGTTTGAGAAAAACCAAACGATCTGAATTTCCGCTGGGGGGAAAATCTCGGAGTTTAGAGTTAGGAATTTTAAAATAAAATAGGAAAAGGGTTGTGGATTTATGAAAATATATATTCGGGAACAAAACATTATTTTACTGATTGTGTAATATTAATTAGAAAATAAAATGAGTGCTAAAATATTTTTAAAGATATATGTGGAGTCTAGAAATTATTTGGAGTCAAAATTATATTTTTCGGAATTTTCGGAAAAAGGATTAAATTAATTGTGTAAAATATATTTTTAAAATAATAAAAGTGGGTGAAAAGTTTGAAAGTATATTTTTAAACAAATTTTGGGAATATTAGATTTTTATTTTTAATTTTTAGAGTGAAGAAAATGGGATTTGGAAATTAGAAATTAAAATCGGGAAAATAGAAAAGTGCACTCTTCATGCGTCACAAAGTGTTCGACCCGGTCCTCGGCCTCGCGCACGCGCGCGCACGCGCCGCGCGCCGTCGCCCGTGCCGCCCGACCCCCACCGCCACGGGCGCCACGCCCGCGCCACGCCGCGCCCGGCCCGGCCTCACGCCACGCGCTCATGCACGCCGCGCCCGGCCCCGCCGCGCGCGCCCCGCCGCGCCGCGTGTCCCCGCCGTAACGGACCCCGCCTGCTCGCCGCGCGCGGCCGCGTCGGGACACCGCCCTCACCGCGCCGCGCGTCCCCACCCGTCACGGCCCCGAGCCACGCGCGCCACGCGCCGACGCCGCGCCCGCCCCGCCAACCCGCGCCGCTGCATGCCCTCCGCCGTACTACCGCCGCACCGGTCCCCCTTCCCTCCTTCTCCCCTCTCTCGTCGTGGCTATAAATAGGGGCATAGCCCTCCCCGTTTCCCCACCTCGCCGCCGCATTTCCCCTTCTCCCTCCGGTTTTCCCGAGCACCGCAAGCCGCCGCGCCGTTGTTTGCGCGCCACCATCACCGCCGAGTGCCGCAGTCGCCGCGAGGCATCGCTTCAGCGCCGGTGCACCGCCGCCTCCCTCACCGTCGTCGTCAACCGCGGGTGAGTCCCCAAGCCGCCGCCCTCGCGCTAGTGCCGGCCGTTGGCCGAAACAGAGGAGAGGGCACCTGTCGAACGGGGTAGGAGAGGGAGGAATAGGAGAAAAGAAAAAAAGAAAAGAAAGGAAAGAAAAGAAGAAAAAGAAAAGAAAAAGGAAAAAGAAAAATGGAAAAAATATGGAAAAATTCTGGAAAATTAGGAAAAGTATTTAGAAAATATTTGGGCAAAAATATTTTGTTTTCTTGTGTATTTTCTCGGTGCAAAGTCGGAAATCAAAATCGGATTTTTCGGAGATTTCGTTTTTGCATCGTTTTAAATCCGGAGTTTGTCTATTTCTTTTCCGCCATTAAAAATATGTTTCTTTTGGTGCTCGGACCCCCAAAACCTCGAGCATTAATTCTTTTATCCTGCACTTTTCAAAAATATTTTCCCTTAATTGAATTCGATCAACGCTTTGCGAAAACCCTAAAATCCCGAGCTCGGATTTTATCCCAAAAACTCTCGTCTGAACTCGAGTATAATTTTAGGCTAAACTTTTGGAGTCGTTTTCGGTTCTTTTTGATCTCTCGGTATTTTATTGAATTCTGATCGAATTCAATTGATTTTTCGCACGTACGGATAGCAACCGAGGGAGCGGGCGCGACTACGTTGAAGACCCCGGCCAACAAGTGTGCGAGCAAGGCAAGTCAGCACTTACCTTTGAACATATTGATCCTACTTTGCGAAATGATGTTGATTTTAATTAGAAATTGCATTCTATACACAAATGAGTACCTATGCTTTATATACCCTACCTTGATGTTGATTACCATTAGAATTATTCTTTGTAACCTTCGATGAGATACGACCGGAGGATAACTTCGGTAAAATGCTTAGCCCTGCTTATATTAGATTCATTCATACTCATGATTTCACAAAGAAGCTTCGTGCTTGGGCAACTATCTTTGGGGAGGTAGTTGGAATACGGCATGTGGAGACATGAGCGCCACATTGCCTTGATCATAATGAAACTAGTTTTGATGAAAAATAAAAAGTACAAAACCAATGTTTTAGACTGGGGCGGATGGATGGATATGGGTGGATTACGCGAAAGGCTAGTACCGTCCCTGGTCAATTAAGGACCCAGCCATGAGACTTACAACCTGGAACGAGCCAGTACAGCTGTACTTCTCGAATGGGTATAGACCTAGCGGAGTAGATAGCCGAGCAGAGGCAGTATCCCTGCATAGTGGTTCTTGAGTGAAGAGGTGGTTCTGGTTATTGAGATAAGGCTGCGGCCTAAGTGTTAAGTAATGAATAAGAATGTTGTGAAAGTTTTTCCCTACCCCGGGAGCGCCAGAACTCCTCTCGCTGCTAGGAAAGGACGACTAGAGTGCAAGAGGATTTAAGTTCATGGAGCGGGTACTACCGAAGCAAAGTTATCGAAAGGCTTTGCCGTGACCATCCCATATGAAGGGATGAAAGCTCATTCAATGAGTAGTCGCGGAGTACAGGTAATGTGTACATCCACTGTAGTGTGAGTCAATCAATCTATTCGAATAGCCGTGCTCACGGTTAATGAGCAACGTGACAAGTTTCTCCCGTGGCTAGACTCATAAATTTTAAAATGATGGGATGTGTTTGCATAATGATTTTGTGTGCTGGTGGACTCAACTTCTCGAACTACGAGAAGGGGTGGACTCCCCAGAAAACTATGACGAACCGGAGGCGGGAAGCCATCCTTGGAAATCACGATGCATGGTAGACAGAACCATCGCCGTTTTAATATACTCTGAAAACTAAAACTTGACTTGGCTAGATAATAGGCTTGTGAAATGATTTGTGAAAATTGGCTTTGTGCAAATGAACCTTAGCCATCCTTTGAATGACCATATCATGTGCATTATTCTGTGTCGGCTTGCTGGGTACGTTGGATACTCACCCTTGCTATACGCACAAACCTTCAGATGGAGAAAACGAAGAACTGGAGGACCACAATGCTTACTACCAGGTGGGCGATGGAGGAGAAGGCGTCTACTAGGTCTTAGTCCCTGGTCGTTGCCTGTGGCAATCGACATGCCGCTGCCTTCTGACTGCTAATCTTATCTAAACTCTGCTTTTGGCTTTTGGTTGTATCCGGACCAGTAGGTCCTATATGTATTGGATATTGCCTTAAGGTCTATTATTGTAATAAATTCGATGTAAGACTATTCGTGCACTTTGCACCTGATCGTTGCATGCAAGGCCCGGCAAGCACTAGAATCACACATGCACGTTGAACCCGAACCATGGCACTGCCGTCGCCGTCGCCGACAACTGTTCCGGTCACAGTAGCTAGCAAGCCAACCACCATTACGTTCGCCATGAGCCCTAATATATTTTCTCTATTGACTGCGACCTCCCACCGACCGCCGTTCGCCGCCGGCGTCGGCAAAATCTTCTCCCGCGCCGCTGCACTGTTTTCGCTCGACCCGAGCCAATGACAACCGGGGCCCACGACATAGGCACACTGTTGGATTGTTTAAACCTAGCTGCCGCTGATATGTAGGCCCCACGCTAAATAGAAGGTTAAATCCGACTAGGGTTATTTCGAACGGAAAAATAGCTGCACTTTGAAAATCTGTAGAAAATTGAAAAACAACACCGTTTGACTTCAAACAAATTTTGTTGGATCCGTAAGATTATGTTCTTTAAGGCTGAGAAATAAAAATGACTACTCCCAGTGGCATATTTCACCAGAAAAATCCATTTTGGAGACACTGCTAAATAGGGCAGGTTAAACATGTAAAAATTACAGGGAAATCATCTTAGCTCTGAAAAATGTGAAACAAGACTCTGAAGAAACTGTGAAAGATATACATTAAGACAAAAATAAGAAACCGTATACATTCTGTGGCAGCAGAACCACTTATAGATTTATCTAGCAAAAGAGTTATTTTGAAACACCCAGATTTTCAAAAAACATAGTGAGCTCAAACAAATCCCTAAAAATACAAACTCAATTTTGTTAGGACCATTCTTCTGTTTACTACCAACTAAAAATAACACACCTACCAGGAAGCCTATGGTTTGGTCCTGAACAAATTAGAACGACACAACGCTATCTCCTTATACTACAAAATGGGCCATAAATAAGCCTCTCACCTTAGGAGGGAAAAAGAGTTAATCGGAACCATACTTAATATGTCGGTCTGAAGCCAAAACCCTTGCATCTCATATGCATTCATCCTAGTATGTTAAAGTTTTCATGAGCACTTAAAATCTAAGACTTTGCATATTTACCTTAGACGAACTGTCGTCATTGTTCGAGGATCCCGTATACTCGTACGAACCGGAAGAAGGAGAACCTGGCAAGTCTCACCTCCCCCTTTGAGCACATTGATCTTAATTTTATGGAGGTTATTTCAAATGGTTGGGAACTTGCATGATGTTTGATGTACAAAATTAAAATCTTGATACGAATGTGTTAGATACTACACAAATGTTGCATACCCTGAAAACTCCACTTCCCACATTAGCCAATTCCAAACCCTAGAAACGATCAGAGGCTACATTATAGTGAACCCATCAGAAGTCTTATGACTTATTTATCCCCATGCTTAGTTTGCTAGTACTATACATTTTCCCACGCTCATTGGGCTAAGTAACGATGTTCTACTTGCAAAATTTCCATTTCCAAAAATTATGTTATGACAAGTATGCTCTATGTTAAAAACAAAAACATGGTACAACTTGGTTTTTAAGTTTGGGCCACAAGTGGTATACATATGGTGTTTAGTTGTATACCGATAGGGGGAGTGTGTGCCCAGACTACCCTAAGGACTTCACTCCACAATTATTCAACTCGAATACGGTACAACCACATGTGCTAGTATGGGATAGCCCTAGCTTAGTACCCTGTTTGTGGTTTAGCCTCATTTTTCTGTAGGCCAAAGTGTATGGGTTCGTATAACCCAGAGGAGCTTCCTAATGCCCCGGCGTGGCAGTTAGGCGACTAAGCCTGTCCAATACAACGATAATCTGCCCCGTGGGTGGGTTCCCTGTCGTGTCCGGCCCCACGATGTTAAGTTTAAGGCGTGGGCCTGCCACTTAACGGTTCTATACCGTGTCTCCAAATGGTATAGGATAGAGGAAACACATATCGTGCTGGTGTAAGGCTAAACCACGGATAGTTGAAGGGCTTTATTATGTATAATAAATCGGATACTTATGTATCACGTGTCATGTTTTGCATGATTATTATGTCACATTATCTGGGTAACGTGTACACACTCTGCAGAGTTTAAAACTAATCGATTAGCCGTTCTCACGGTTACGAGCGTCATGTGAATGTGTCGTGAGTATATTTTTCATGTGTTTGTGAATATTTGCACAACTTTCTTCACCGAAAGTATTCAAAATTTCTTGCTCTCTACTTTAGTTCTTTGCTGCCCTAAAAAGGCAAACGATGAATGGTTTATGAATGTTATACTCCTTTGTTGCCTTGTAACGCAAAGTAAGAAGTAATTATGAGCAATACTATGTATTAATGCCCGATTTAGAGAACTACTTGCTCGCTGAAATTTATTGTTCAAACTTGGGTATTTATAATTGGACTTTACTAAAACAAAGATAGCTTTGTGCAAAAATGGAACCCCACATGAGCTTCTCCTTGATTATACCATTCATGTAGTTACTAGGCTTGATTGGGTGCTTGCCAGTATAAATTCTTGTACTGATTCTTGCTATGTGCGTGCATATTTGTTTGTGCGTAGACATGATTGCAGGAGAAACATTCCCCGAGGAGGAAGAGTACGTCGAAGATGCACCATTCTACCCGGACGGTTCATTCTAGGGCACTCCCTAGTCGGTTGAAGAAAGGTCCTTAGGAATGTTGTATGCTATCGCTGCTATCTATATAACTACTAGGCCTGATGGCCATATGTATCTCTTAGACCTATTATGTTGTAATAGCTTATGGCCCATAATGGGTCGTTGAACCAGTTATCGATACCATATGCTTGGATGAAAGTGGTTAGCCCGTTCTTTTTGTTAGAAACGTATTAACCACGAGTATGAGTTAAAGATAATTGAGACAACATAGATCTTTAGCCATTTGATGTCAAGTCTCCTGATTATGTAACACATCTGGTCACCACAATCGAGTGGTTTGATGGGCACAATCCAGGCTGAAGTTGACTGGCAGGCTAAAGGCCCAGCGATGTCTCAGTTATCTCTCTCGGAGCATCGGATGTCTTGCTATACTTTGGAGAAGAATGGATGATTTCCATTCAGCTCTTAATTATACCAAGAGGTCTGAAGGCGTCCCGGCAGCCGACCTATTTCCCTGATGGCCTATTCCCACCTTATAGGATTCTGTCAATGCATGGGCTGCCAATCCCTCCACTGGGACAGCCGTTTCTTCCCGAGATGGCCTCTATTCAGCCGAAAGTGCAACCATCGGCTATAAAACCACCGCCCAAACAACAACCCTTGCATCAGGGCCACGGGGCTCCAATACTTCCCCAGGAATAGGTGGAAAGCATGTTTAGCGCCGATCGGCAACCTCTCTTGCACAAAATGCCGATCGGCAACTACACGCCCGATCTGCCTCAAAACTCCAGCAGTACTCGGCCTCCCCATGAGTAGTAGCCTCCGTTGATACCACAGCTGCCTCCTGCCGTGAATCAAGTCCAACATCAGTACCCAGGAGGTAACTACGAGCAGTACTACCAACCTCATTCACCGCAGATGCGGTATCGGCTGGCTCCCATGCAATATGAGCAGTACGAGCCGATACCGTAGGTACGAGCTCAACAAAACAAGCCTTGGGCCGATCTGATCGCGGATGTCATGCGTGATCAGTTCTGTCTCAAGCCGAAGGACTCCGGCAACATGTACCGCTACCCGTATCCGGAGTACTTTGAGAGGGTGCCCCTGCCAAACCAGTACAAGGTGCCAAATTTTTCAAAGTTCTCTGGGCAGGATAATGTGTCGACCTATGAACACGTCAGCCAATTCCTGGCTCAATGCGGCGAAGCATTGGCTATGGACGCGCTCAGAGTGCATTTGTTGCCACTCTCACTCTTAGGATCGGCCTTTACATGGTTTTCATCACTACCCTACAACTCGGTACAGAGCTGGGCCGATCTCGACAAGCAGTTTCGTAGCTACTTTTACTCCGGCACGCACGAGATGAAGCTGTCGGACCTCACCAGCATCAGACAAAGGCATGAAGAATCAGTTCAGGACTACATCCAGTGCTTCAGGGATATGAGGAACCGATGTTATAGCCTGGTGCTATCAGACTCGCAACTAACTGATTTAGCCTCCATGGCCTCTTGGCCCCAATCAGGGAAAGGTTTTCGACTCAGGACTTCAAGAGCTTGGCCCATGGCCCAAAAGATGACGGCCCACGAGCAACGTTTCCAAGAATCCAAGAAGGCCTTCAAGAAAGTTAGGGATGTCGCTTACGCATCGGACTCCGACTCAAGTGATAGTAACGCAGAGGAGGCCATAGCCGAGTGAACCAGAAATAAAAAGGCAATAGCGTGTCAGTGGCTGAAGAGAACGGCTAAGGAGGAGAGATATGACTTTGACATCACCAAAGCCGATAGGATCTTTGATCTGCTCCTGCGGGAAAAGCAAATACAGCTTCCGGCCAACCACGTTATCCCATCGACCGAGGAGCTCAAGAAAAAGAAATATTGTAAGTGGCACAACACAACCTCCCACAGCACCAACGACTGCAAAGTCTTCCGCCAGCAAATTCAGTCGGCCATAGAAGTGGGGAAAATCAAGTTCGAAGAATAGGCTAAGCTGATGAAAGTTGATGGCAACCCCTTCCCTATTAATGTAGTCCGTGCTGGCCCAAGGCAAGCTGATCGACAGCACAGAATGGTGCACAACTCAGTCGAGGCCCAACAAGGGAGCGCGACCGACAAGGACCGTCAGGAACAATCCAAGAGGCCGACTGGAGCCGACCCGGCGCCCATCAATATGGTCCACACTAGTGGCCAATCAGCAAATCGTCGGCCCAGGCACATGGACAGCCGACTCAAGTTTCAACTTAGGGTTCAAGAAGAGGAAGAAGCCTGGCACGACAAACCTTATCAAAAAACGACTGACCGACTGGGAACGGCCTACATCTGTCGCCATGACGGCTGCGACCCACATTGATGGTGCGAGTTCTTCAGGTTTTGCTGGGAGCAAGCGATATGGCTGCCCACCTTAGAAAATTGCCCAGCATACAGTGAATTCGAGGAAGATGAGTTCAGCCAAGAGCCAATTATGAGTTCCAGCCGTTTCATCCCCCGAGCCGTTCAGCTCAACCAACGAAAACTCTCCGTCCACGAACGACTCGGCTCGGTTCACCAAAACTTCTTCCAGGGTGAGGATGAAGAAGAGGACGAAGAAGAACAAATCGCCAACCCTCCATGGTGCCCTTCCGACGTTTTCACAAAAACACAAAAGGGAAAGGTGCAACGGCTAAAGAGCAAGAGTCGGCTGAAAGAAGTCCAGGCCAAGATTGACTATTGGCTGAAGAAGAAAAAAGAACAAAACCGCCCGAGGAGACAATGACGCATAAAGAAAGATGCTGCCCTAACCGATGAGAGTCTAGCCGACAAGGCCAAAAGGGCCGCAAAAGGCAAAGGAATAGCTTTTGCATCGGTCAATATGGTGTTCATACTACCAGCCGAATTTGAGGCTGCTGAGGCCGATGCAGACACCGTTGAAGAAACCTTGGACTAGCTAGTGCTGTCCCTAGAACAGGACATATTCGAAAAACCTGAGGGGACTGAAAATTGACACCTGAAGCCCCTATAAGTTAAAGGATTTGTAAACGGGAAGCCAATGTCAAAGATGCTAGTCGATGGAGGGGCCACCGTCAATCTCATGCCTTATGCTACTTTCAGGAAGCTAGGCAAGGGAGTCGATGACTTGATCATAACCAACATGGTGCTCAAGGACTTCGGCGGGAATCCATCAAAGGCCAAGGGAGTTCTCAATGTCGAGCTAACTGTTGACAACAAAATTGTGCCCACAACATTTTTTGTCATCGATGGGAAGGGATCTTACAGCCTGCTGCTCGGAAGGGATTGGATCCACGCCAACTGCTGCATCCCTTCTACAATGCACCAAAGTTTAATCCAGTGGCAAGGCGATAAGATAGAAATCGTGCCAACCGACAGGTCAATTAACGTAGCAAACGCTTACTTAACATTATGGGAAGTCGACGACATTGATTGCCTCTCTGGCAAAGTGTGGCAGGCTAATTTTTTAAAAGTGTCCGATTCTGATATACAGCCGATGGGAGACGAAGAGCCTCAATTATTACTTTGAGGGTGTCGTGGAGGGTTCAAACGTCTACACCAAGGACACCATGGACGACATCGATGGCAAACTTGGGCAGGGTTTTATGTCGGCCAACGAGCTCGAGGAAGTAGACATAGGTCCAGGAGATAGGCCTAGGCCGACATATATTAGCAAGAATTTGTCTTCTCATTTTAGGACCAAGCTTATTGATTTATTGAAGGAATATAAAGATTGCTTTGCTTGAGAGTATTTTGAGATGTCTGGTCTTAGCCAATCGATTGTTGAACATTGGCTCTCTATTAAGTCTGGATATCGGCAATACAAATAGCCTCTTAAGAGGTTCAAAGTCGATATGTATGACGCGATTAAGGCCGAAATCACTCGGCTATATGATGTTGGTTTCATTCGGCCATACCGATATGCAGAGTGGGTTTCTAATATAGTCCCAGTAATCAAGAAAAATGACAAGCTTAGGGTGTGCATTGATTTCAGAGATTTAAATAAGGCTACCCCTAAGGACGAGTACCCCATGCCTATAGCCGACTGCTAGTCGATGCAACCTCTGGCCACAAAATAGTAAGTTTTATGGACGGCAATGCTGGTTATAATCAGATCTTCATGGCCGAGGAGGATATCCATAAGAGAACTTTCAGGTGTCCAGGAGCAATCAGCTGATACGAATGGGTTGTCATGACTTTTGGGTTGAAGAATGCTGGAGCTACATATCAAAGGGCCATGAATTATATTTTTCATGACCTAATCGGCTTCTTGGTGGAAATCTATATTGATGATGTTGTTGTCAAATCCAAGGAAGTAGAAGACCACATAGCTGATTTAAGAAAAGTCTTGGAGAGAACCAGAAAATATGACCTGAAGATGAACCCCGCAAAGTGTGCATTTGGTTTATCGGCTGGCCAATTCCTGGGTTTTCTTTTTCATGAAAGAGGGATTGAGGTGACACAAAGGAGAATCAATGCGATCAAAACTATTCAACCTCCACAGGACAAGAAGCAATTGCAGTCTCTGATCGGCAAAATCAACTTCATCATGCGCTTCATAACCAATTTATCCAAGAAGATAGATCCGTTCACGCCTCTACTATAGCTAAAAACCGATCAAGCATTTACTTGGGGGGCAGAACAACAGAAGGCTTTGGACAACATTAAGGATTATCTAAGTTCCCCGCCACTATTGATTCCTCCGCAAAAAGGAGTGTCATTCAGGCTATATCTATCAGCCGATGAAAAGTCTATCGGCTTAGTTTTGATCCAGGAGCTCGAAGGAAAGGATAGGGAATCTTTCTATCTTAGCGAAGACTTCTAGATGCAGAGACGAGGTACTCTCCCATGGAGAAATTGTGTTTGTGCCTTTATTTTTCATGTATAAAGTTAAGACATTATTTGTTATCCAACGAGTGCATCATAGTTTGCAAAGCCGACGTAGTAAAATATATGATATCGGCTCCAGTTCTGAAAGGACAAGTTGGGAAGTGGATATTTGCCTTAACAGAGTTTGATCTGAGGCATCAGAGTTTGATCTGAGTGAAAGGGCAAGCCATAGCCGATTTTATCGTAGAGCATTGAGATGATTCAATCGGCTCAGTTGATATCATGCCTTAGACTTTAACTTTCGATGGATCAGTTTGCACAAAAGGATGCGGTATCGGCTTAATGATAATTTCACCCAAGGGGGCAAGCTTTGAGTTTGCTTTTTCCATTACGCCTCATGCCACAAATAATCAAGCCGAATATGAAGCCATCCTCAAGGTGTTGCAATTGCTAAAGGAAGTTGAAGCCGACGCCATCGAAATAATGAATGATTCACTATTGGTCATCAGCCAGTTATCAGGAGAATATGAATGCAAGAATGACGCGCTGATGGTCTACTATAAAAATGCCGAGAGTTGATGGATAGTTTTCAGCTAGTAACCTTAAAGCATTTCCCTAGAGAGCAGAATTGAGAAGCAAATGATTTGGCTCAAAGGGCATCTGGCAACAGACCGATGACGAAAGAGATTGAAGTAGAGATTACAACCACCTTAGCCGATGACTGGAGGTATGACGTCTACAATTATCTACAAAACCCTTCTCAGTCGGCTTCAAGGAAATTGCGCTACAAGGCTTTACGATATGTTTTGCTCGACTATGACTTATACTATCGGACAATTGATGGCATGCTACTCAAGTGCCTAAGTACTGATCAGGCTAAAGTTGCCATAGGAGGTGCACGAAGGAATTTGTGGCACTCATCAATCGGCCCACAAGATGAAGTGGTTACTTCGAAGAGCGGGCTACTTTTGGCCGACTATGCTAGAAGATTGCTTCAAGTATTATAAGGATTGTTAGGATTGTCAGAAGTTTAGAGCTATCCAAAGGGCACCGGCATCGGCTATGAACCCTATCATCAAGCCTTGGCAGTTCAGAGTTTAGGGAATCGACATGATCGGCCAGATCAACCCACCCTCAAGTAAAGGTCATAAGTTTATATTGGTAGCCACCGATTATTTTACCAAGTGGGTGGAAGCAATTCCTTTGAAAAAGGTTGACTCCGGTGATGCAATATAATTTGTTAAGGTACATATCATATACAGATTTGGCGTCCCTCAGACTATCACTACGGATCAGGGATCTATCTTTGTCTCCGACGAGTTTGTTCAATTTGCCGACAGCATGGGATTAAGTTGTTAAATTATTCACCATATTATGCTCAGGGTAATGGACAAGCTGAGGCTTCAAATAAAAGTTTAATCAAGCTGATAAAGAAGAATTGCTGAGTACTCAAAACAATGGCATAGCCGATTGGCGAATCACTATGGGCTTATCGGATGGCCTGCCACAGATCAATCCTGGTGCCTCCGTACAAGTTGGTCTACGGACATGAAGTAGTTATGCCATGGAAGAATATCATCGGCTCAAGAAGGATTCAGTTGCAAGACGAGTTGTAGCCAATGACTATTATAATCTGATGGTGGATGAATCTGAAGACCTGGTTTTATCAAGGATGCGTGCCTTGGAGAAGGTGACTAGAGATAAAGAACGGGTGGCTCGTCATTATAACAAGAAGGTTGTGCTTAAGTCTTTTAAAGAAGGCGAGCTCGTTTGAAAGTTGGTATTGCCGATCGGCTCAAGAGATAGTAAATTTGGCAAGTGGTCACCTAACTGGGAAGGACCTTTCAAGATTCGTAAATACGTCTCTAAATGAGCCTATATGTTGGAAGGATTGGACGGAGAAGTGTTTGGAAGGGCTCTTAACGAAAAATATTTGAAGAAATATCATCCCAATGTTTGAATTAATTCATGATTCGGATAAGTCCTTGCCGATCCATGTTAGCCGATGTGTTATGAGACTATACGCACATCGCCTCTAGGACATTTTTACTCAAGATTTTCCCCTCTGATTTTTCAAATCGGTTGAGTTTAGCCGACAGGTGTTAGATGGTTTTTTCCTTATAATTTTATCAATACTGAAAGCAACATTGAGAAAACTGGGGGCATATATCATACAAAGTCAAAAACCGAATAGAGACTTCAAAATTTTTGGGATAGCAAGACAAGATATGAAGACAAGGTGAATCAGCAAAGGATATAATAAACGTTCCAAGCATAGCAAGCCGATTACAAAATTTAAATGTACAAGCTAAGACGAAAAATTTTGAAGACTAGCCCTATTACATTCCGAGGAAGTCTTGGATAGCCGACATCGCCGTTTGCTTAATGGCTTTGATTTGATCGATTGTGGCGACGTCCTCCACCTCAGTGCTCATGATCACCTTAGCCGATTTGTTTAGATCCCCCAAGAACTTGATGGTGGAAGTAACCTTAGCTCTTTGCTCTTCGGTAGCCTTGGGGAGATCGGCTAGCACTTGCTTCTCTTCAGGAATTTTTGCCCTGCACTGCTCCAGCTTCACCAGCAAATCGACTTCCTCTGCTTCAAGTTGGCTGATTTTTGCCTATGTAGCAGATGGGCCAGCTGCCAGCTCGTCCAACTTGGCCTTTTCAGTCACAAAGTCCTTCAATGTGGCATCAATTGTAGTCGCCAAGTCGGTTTGGGCTCGTCTATCGATCATTCTTTGCATGGCCCGCTCCAACTTGAATTGATGTAGGTCGATGAATACGGCTTGGGAAATTGTTTCGACCAAATCTACAGGAAGCTGACTTTGGATATCATTGAAGCGTGCTCGGATCAGCCCGCACTCCATGACCAATTGGTTGACGTTAATATCTAGCCGACGATGGATATGTTGAAGCTTTTCCTTAAGATCGTCAGCTATAGCGGTCTGGTCCTGGATGGTAGCTTCTTCTTCCTCACCGATGAACTCTTTGATGTCAAATGGGATAAGATCGGCTAGAGTCTGCAAGAAGGACTTAGAGTCATTAAGAGGAAGCATGAGAGCCGATGTAAATTCCTGAGAAAGAGAAGTTTGCTTACTCGGGCGGCAGGGACTGGCGCAGGTTCTTCTTCAACATGGTGGCTGCCTGTAGCCGATGGAGTTCGCTCGCTTGACGCATGAGGGGCAACCGATGAAGATTGAGCAGGCTACAAAAAGGGACAAGTGTCAGTACAAATCGGCTAAGTAAAATGGGCAAGAGAAAAGGACAAGTTCAGAAATTACCGAAGAAGCTGGACGAGGAGGCCGATTGGCTAGTCTTTTGAACTACAAGAAAGAATCTGGTCAGGAATCGAATGATTACAATTTGAAGATCAAATTGAAAAATCAAAGACGCATACCAGTCGCTTTGGGGGTGAGGGGGTCTTCTGAACCTGTTCGTCGGCTGGCAGCGTGGTTGCTCTTTGATTTGAGTTGCTTGATGCCGCTGCCTCTTCAACGACCTGGGAGATCTCTTCGTCCTTGACCTCTTCATTGAGTGCTTCCTCTATGCTGGGGTCGAGAGAAGGTAGGCTATCGGCCGGTGCAGCGGGCTTTGGCTTTTTCTGTTTCTTTGTACGTGAAGCCGATGGACCTGCAGCCGATGGGACGGCTCTCTTTTTCCTTGATTCGGCCTCATGGCTTTGGCAAAAGAGCAGCGTCCTCACCTTCAGTGCGTTGAAGCCAATGGCTGATGGAGCATAACCGCCACCGTTCGGGATAAGGCCCAGCCGATACTTAATGGCAATGCCCAAATTGCTCACCGAAGGGGATCTGAGTCTGTTGTCTGCGAAGGAAAAAGTGACTAATTGTTAGGAAATGACGACAGCCTATTTCTCAGAGAAAAATGTTTAAGGAGAAAAATACTTACAGAAGGGATTTCATCCGGCAAAAACGTGGTGAGGTACATGGTGTACAATGGATTATTCGATCCATATTGATGCAATGCAGCCAGATGAAGAAGACTGGTGCCTACTAAAATAAGGGGGAGTAAATGATGGAGACTAAAAAAACAATTTAAGGTGGCATTGTCCACGGAGAAACCACCCCAAAGCCAAGTCACTATGGTATCTCCTACTACGGTATGGTGCTAGCTAAGCTTGTAATTACTGTTGCTCCCCAAAAGCTCATCTGACCCCAAGGTGGTACGAATCCTATAAAAGTTGTCACAATCATTAATAGGAATATGACAACTCCGAGACACCAAACAAATTCCCTAGGACTGCTATAACTCGCATGATATAGACCATGAAAAGGCGCGTTGATGGAAGATGTGTTGCTTGATCTCCACCCACCACTTGTCATAGGTTGTACTCCTTTTATGGGCCAGCTCCAGGATTCCAATGCTGCCGAGGGGTAGGCTCTCTGACTCCATCAACTTGTTCATCATAAGCTTTGAATCATTTACCCCTCGGGTCTCAATCTTGTTGGCGTAATAGCAGCCGATAGGCAGTTGTCCTAAACCAAGTTGCCTTCCGGCCGATACAGGGTAGTAGAATTCATAAGTCTTGATCACATTTTGGCCCTGATGAATCCCAGTCGGCAAGATGCAAGGAGTAAGCACCGTGGTAAAGATCTCTCTGCATTTGAGGTATTTATCTGAGTTTATTTCGTCCAATTTTAGTTCAATCGGCAACTCAAACTCCGCTCAGTCTTCATTGAAAAACAAGTCCGATTGTTCTTTGCAAGGCCGTCATAAAAGAAAATGAACCATTCGGCCAAGAGCTCATTTGATTGTTTGGACCCGGTGTGAATAGTTGCGGCTTCCCCGAAGGACAGACATGTTCTGGTGGTCACTTCGTTCCCCTCATCATCCTTAGTCGTCTCTAAGAGGGGGAAGCGTGCGTCGGCTAGTTTTGGCCATCCGAAGACATTCTGAGTTAGCAGTACAACCCATAATTGTAGAAACCACCAGGGGCCTCCAGTGTCGATTGATGCATCAACTGCTATCTTGGCCGCTGCCTGGCTCAATATTTGATAGAGGTAGCCTAGAAGGAATTTGCCCAATGAAACTTTCATCTTGTTGACCAGGGCTTCGGCTACTAGTTGCCAATTGGTGGTCGGGCCACAACTGGAGCCGCAGAAGATAAACTTCTCTAACCACATCATGAAGAATGTTGCATGCTCTCTGGCGCTGATTGGTCCGGTTCCCATATTCATGGCAACATATCCATTCCAGCCTCCAATTGCCTTAGCCTTAAAAGAGAATTGGCCCTTGCTGTCTAGCTGATTAGGATTAGCCAATGACATAATATCAAGTCCCGTTATCATCAAGACATCTGCTAGGGTTGGGGTCATTGGGCCTTGCTGGAAGAGGAAGACGTTAAGGGTATTGTTCCAAAAATAGCTGGCAGTCGACACTAATGGTTCGTCTTTCGTCATGTCGGCTACTGAAAGGGCCAAGCACTGCGCTATGCCGATTTCTTCCCAATGGCTATGTTTGCTAGGCTGCATCCTCTTGTACCATGTGCGCCAGGATTTATCAGTCGAAGGCCAGGATTTGAAAGTGTTATTCCAGTGGCCTAAGTTGGGATTCTTCATCCTATAGGGAACCCTATCAGTTTTGGCTATGATGAACTCAGCAGGATCCTTGTTGCCGATAGACCCTAGAAAGTATATTTGGTCAATTATTAAGCTGGTAATCACTATCTGGTGCACAAGATGCTACAATCGGGAAAAAGGGGGAAATTAAGATTTGGAAAACCTAGAATTTAGATTGGTGGTTTAAGCCGGAAATAGAAGGGATTCAGCCGATGGGGCGTACCTCGCGGAACTTAGCGGGAGCGGAGCCAGATGGAGCAGTGGGGGCCGCCATCACCTCAGTTCTTGTCGTCAGAGAAAGGGAATCGCTGTGGTGAACTCAAGGAAGCCGAAGAAGTCACCGGAGAGCTCGAGGGTGGTTTGTTGTTGTTGTGGATTGCGTTGACGGCATTAGTTTGTTTGGCGTAGCCGAAACAAACTCGACTTAGGGTTTTTTCTGAGGATAAGATTGCACAAATCCGCAACATTACCAATATCAAGGACTCTGGGGGCATGTGTTAAACAACCAAATTTGGTAAGCAAATCCTCGAGTTTGAAGCAGAGATTGAAGCGGAATCGAAGGAAACGCGCGATTCTTGGAAACAGAGGCAGCATCGGCTAAGTCCGAATCGGCTACGGAGCAAGTCGGCTGAGTACGAGTCGGACCAGGATAGCCGATAGCCAATTCTAATCGAGAGTAGAAGGTAGAACCAGTCCCTGATGGAAAGTTTAGAGATAACTATTGGATTCAGTTTCCAAGGTGATTCAAAGATATTACCATCTATGGATAATGTCCTACAACGACAATTGTATCTTCAAATTAGGATATTTTGTATAGTTCTTTATATATAATGTCGGTTTGTTTAGAAATATTTGTAATCTAATCTGTAATAGGAATAGTGTCCATGACAGACTCATTGTATATCCGGGTATAAATATGACCCGAGATCATGTAATCAAAACACACACATCAATACAACTTCGGTGCATCGCCAACCTTTTGTTCTTTACTCTTTCGACGAGTTCTTGCCTCGTTCTTGGGCTGCATCGGGTTCGATCTCCAAACAAGGTAATTTCTTATTACAAACTCTATCGCGGTTAGTGCTTACATCATCATGACACTCTGATCTCGATATTATAAACTGCTTAATCTACCATATGCAACATATAATCTAGATCAATGGCTAGATCTATCTATCAATCGACTAATATCTTCTCGAGGATAGCAGCCGACAGAACTAGATCTAGAGGTTGATTTAGGTTATATGGCGTATCAACCATCTCGAGGAGTTCTCATTAGTATAAATTGCTTCTTTTTATACTTAATGCTGCATCAAATTGATCTATTAAGTCACTCTTAGAATCATATAGATCTATTCAGCTCAATGATTATTATTAGAGATAGCACCAGGGTTTTTCAGCCGGTCTTATCTGTTTTAGCCACTGTTTTAGCCATCTTTTATGGGTTATTACAGATTAGATGTGTTAGAACCACCTTTTATATTAAGATTTTAATCTACTTAAATATGCTAAGCCCAATATCAATCTGTTAAGTTATATTAACAGCCAATTGATCTTGATTTAGCGTATTTGGTTTAGCATATTTGGTTTAGGTTAATATCTTCGTATAAAATATATCGGAGTACTAGCCGATTTACATTAGATCTGCGACGTCGGCTAGGCTATAAATTATATAATCATTATCCTAGTGTGCTTTTAGACATAAGTGACTTATACTGTCTTATGCTACCGATCTATCCCAGTCACTTGGTCTAAATGTGCTTTGAGATAGTGATTATATGTCATGAATATCTATAGCCGATCGAGTGGGATCTAATATTAATTTAATCGCCTATTCTTTGTTTCTTCCTGGTTACAGGATCAAACCAACTCGTACGCCATTCAGAATCACCACAGATGACCAACTTAGACCTGGAGTTAAGCAGATCTCCCAAGCCAGCGCGTGGAAAAAATTCTCATCAACAGTGGGATTAAGGTGATACTGCAAGTAAGAGGAGATCATCTAACAGGTTTAACAAAATTTTAATTTATTAGTATATAATCGACATGCAAGATTTTCAAACACTTCAATAACCTCCGAAACATTGGTTCAAAGTGTTCAAAGAGAGAGGAAGGTGGAACTTGCCTTGTAACTAGAAAATTTCAGCACCTAAATCACTTCTTCACCATTTAAGAATTATCTATAAGAAGTACACGTTACGCGATTAAACACCGAAATATGCGAAAAATCCAAAATGCTCTAAAATGCATGATTCGTGCACATTGAGTAGGTACTGATCTAAAATAATTTTAGGTGAAATAATTTATATTTTATCTTACTCTATTTAGAAGTTATTTATTTAGAAGTTTTGTCGGGACGTAGTCTACTTGGGAGTTATTTATTTTAAAAGTTTTGTCGGAACGCAGCGGTATAGGATTAGGAGATGTATGGAAAATGTTTCTATAATTTTATTTTTATTAATTTGACTTTATAGAGAAATACGTTTTATAAGTCTAACACAAGTGGTTTCATAATTTTTAGAGCTATTGTGAGCTATTGTGAACTTTTTATGTATTTTACGTTCTAGGACTATAGTGTTCAAGGATTATAGTGTTCAATGTGTGTCTAGCTTAGAAATGGTATATTCAGAAGTTGTTCTATGTTTCTAGAGGTGGTTAAGAATGAATACTTTAGTTAACAGCTCTAATCTTAATTCGAGATTTTAGAGTTTAAATTTCTTTACTACATATTTTATAAGCTAGGAAATAGGAAAGGTTCCATGTTAGTTTCTTAACATATTAACCTAGAAATTGATATATGAGCTAAGAATTGATATATGAGCTAGGTGTGCCAAGTTTTGCTGATTAGAGATGAAACTTATGGTTTCTTTGGTCCAACAAATTTTAATTATATTTACTTGGAGCTAAAGTGCATATATATATTTTTATACATATATATGTATATAGTGCTTAACTATTATTATATAGTGATTAGCATCATAGTTGTCTATTTAAAATTTATTGACATTTTTAGTATATGAGTTGGTATATTTTATTTTACCTAAATTAAATTTCAGTAGTTGTTGGTTTTATAGAACAAATGGATTAAAGATGAATTTAAAGATAAATTTTCAAGTGTACACTATGTTGTTTATTTCTATACAGTAAGCATATATTTTTATTTTATATTTTGAAACTATATCTTCTGATGTTTCTACGGAACTTAAGTTTATTCAAAATTCAAAAAGGAGTTAGAATGAATTTTAAATAAATCCCTAAATTTCAATTCACCTAAGATCCATCATTTATTAATTAGTCTTGAAAGTATTTGGCTCCAACTAAGTATATATTTTTATTGTCCTACAGTTTCTACGGAACTTAAGTTTATTCAAAATTCAAAAAGGAGTTAGAATGAATTTTAAATAAATCCCTAAATTTCAATTCACCTAAGATCCATCATTTATTAATTAGTCTTGAAAGTATTTGGCTCCAACTAAGTATATATTTTTATTGTCCTACAGAAATTGAGTTTGTCTAAGAATGAGTTAATTTCAATTTTCTACTTATTTTAAAAGTTTAGACAAGTTTTATGTGTGATTTAAACAAAATTTATACAGACAGTGCGAGGTTTTATATCCCAATATTAAAGTCCATTATTAATTGAGTTCATAGAAATTTGTTTCACCCAAAAATGAGTTAAAATGAATTTTTTATGGAATTTATAAGTTAGCACCATTTTAATCATTGTCCTTTTGTTTAAAAGATTTTAGACTGAAGATTTTTCAATAAGAACCCTAGACTTTCCTGAAACCAATTCGCAGTCCAGGGACTGCTCTATGTGAGAGGAATGTTTTGTGAATTGATCCTTTGATTTAATCGAATTTTTATAGTGTGGTCCCTAACGAGCTGAGCTATGGCCAGTCGTCGTGTTTGCCTTCGCCGACGGCGAACGGTGCCTCGGATGGGGTCACGGCCAAAAGAGAAAATGAAGAGCATGTTCTCGCAATTCCATTTTGCTACTTACCTCGGCTAGTGAAGGTCGGTGTATCGTAGGCGGCGACTAGAACGGCGGGAGGTCCCGGCGGCACTGCAGAGCTTTGGGACGACGATGATAGCACGGACAAGCCAATGAGGCGCTGAGTGCATGCATGCTTGGTGTTATTCATGTCCCAGGGAAAACTACATGCACGTGAAAAACGAATGGAGACTCACCGGAGAAGGAGGATTCGGCGACGATGACGTTGGCATGGTGGATGGCCCGACTGGGTGCCATTGTGGCCGGAACATGGAGCCGGGCGCTGAGGGAGTGAGGAGGTCCAACGTGTGCAGCGCTGCGTCACGCTGGTGGATGAACCGGTGCAGAGCTTCCCGGCTGCCGCCATCGTACACCGGGAGGGATTTGAGCATGCTCAGCTCGGAAAGCCGTGCGGCTGACAGCGTAGACGCGACTACGAGCAGCATCATGTTCACGACCTGGGCGGTTGCGGCTGTCTGGACCACGGCCAGGGCGGAGAAACAAGGATGACGAAGCGGCGGAGGCGAGGAGGATGTGCAGCGTGTAGAGAAAAATAGGGTGGTGTGGTGGAGGGTGAGCTGGAGCTCGGCGTGACACGCGTCGTGCGCAGCCGCTTCAATCTTCTCTCGTTTTCGGTCAGTTGAAGCGAGAGACAAAGGGAAAGCAAGCCGTGGAGGCTGCCGTGTGGGTCCAGACTGAAGAGATCAAGCAAATAGGAGAGGTTTGGGTAGAAACATGGGTACACTTGATTTTTAAGATGAATTTAAGGATTATTTTCTCTCCTTAATTTTTGTGGCTTCATAATTTTTAATGTGTGGATTGATAAATTAGTGAAATATTTACTGGAGATAGATGAGTATTCCTGGATTCCATTTTCTTTGGTTCCACATAAAAGTTATTTGTGGTTTGTTTCAGAAATTAAATAAAAATGGGGAAATTAGGAAATTGTTTGAATTTTAGAAGGCTTAAACAGAGGAAGACAAATTATGGAAAAATTATATTTATTCATGAAATTTAACCTAATATTTGAATAAATTATTTCCTATATACATTTATGTGTATTTTAATTAACTTTTAGATAAGATTGCATTTTATGTGTATTTTAATTAACTTTTAGATAAGATTGCATTTTAGCCGTTAAGAATATTAATTAGTCTAATATTTGACTGTTTTGTCTAATTTGTTTAGGGCTTCAAACCCAATTATTAAATTGTACAAAAATTATGTTGAACTGATCATAATATTTGACACCTACATGAATATTTCTATAATTTTATCAGAGTAATAATTGAGGCTCTTCGTCTCCAATTAGCTGCATGTCGGAATCGGACACCTTTAGAAAATCGGCCCGCTAAACTTTGCCGGACAGGCAATCAATGCCGTCGACTTCCCATAGAGTTAAGTCGGCGTTAGCAACGTTGACTGACCTGTCGGCTGGCACGATCTCTATCGATTAAGCTTTGATGCATTGTAGAAGGGATGCAGCAGTTGGCGTGGATCCAATCCCTTCTGAGCAGTAGGCTGTATGATCCCCTCCCATCAATGATGAAAAATGTTGTGGGCATGGTTTTGCTACCGATGGTTAGCTCAACGTTTAACAACCCGTTGGCCTCCGATAGGTAGCCGCTGAAGTCCTTGATCACCATGTTGGTCTTTATCAAGTAATCGGCTCCTTTGCCTAACTTTCTGAAGGTTGCGTAGAGCATGAAGTTGACAGCAGCTCCTCCATCGACTAGCATCTTGACATCGGCTTCCCATTCACGAATCCTTTAACATATATGGGCTTCAAGTGCCGATTTTGGGTCCCCTCGGGTTCTTCAAAGATGGCCTGTTCTGGGGACAGTACTAGCTTAGCCAAGGTGTTTTCAACAATGTCTGCATCAGCTTCGACAGCCTCGAATTCGGCTGGCAATAGGAACACCATGTTGATTGATGCAGAAGCTATTCCTTTGCCTTTTGCTGCCCTCCTGGCCTGGTCGGCTAGATTTTCATCGGTTGAAGCGTCATCTTTCTTCACGCGCCATTGTCTCTTCGGGCGCTTGTGTTCTTTATTCTTCCTCAGCCGAAAGTCGATCTCGGCCTGGACTTCCTTTAGCTGACCCTCACCTTTTACCCGTTGCACCTTCCGCTTTTGTGTTTTTGTGAAAACGTCGGAAGGGCACCATTGAGGGATGGCAATCTGCTCTTCATCGTCGTCCTGGATGAAGTCCTAATGAATCAGGCCAAGCCGTTGGTGGACACAGGGTTTTCTCTGGTTGAGCTGGATAGCTTGGGGAATGAATCGGCTAGTGCTCGCAACCGGCTCATGCCGAAATTCGACTTCCCCGAACTCGCTGCAAGCTAGACAGTTTTCTAAGGTGGGTAGCCACATCCCTTGCTCCCAGCAGAACCTAAAGAACTTGCACCACCAATGGGGGTCGCAGCCGTCATGGAGGCAAATGCAGGTCGTTCCCAGCCGATCGGTCATCCTTAGATAACGTTTGTCGCGTCGAGCCTCTTCCTCTTCTTGAGCCCTGAGTTGAAATCGGATCGGCTATCCATGTGCTTGGGCCGGCGATCGGCTGATCGGCTACTGGCACAGACCATATTGATGGGCATCGGGTCGGCTCCAGTCGGCCTCGTGGGTTGTTCCTGACAGTCTTTGTTGGCTGTACTTCATTGTTGGGCCTTGACTGAGCTGTGCGCCATTCTGTACTACCGATCAGCTCGCCTTGGGCCGGCGTGGACTACTTGACATGGAAGGGGTTGCCATCAACTTTCATCAGCTTAGCCGATTCTTCAAACTTGATCTTCACTGCCTCTATGGCCGACTGAATTTGCTGGAGGAAGACTTTGCAGTCGTTGGTGCTGTGGGAGGTGGTGTTGTGCCACTTGTAGTATCTCTTTTTCTTGAGCTCCTCGGCCGATAGGATGACATGGTTGGCCGGAAGCTGTATTTATTTCTCCCTTAGCAGCAAATCAAAGATCCTATCGGCTTTTGTGATGTCGAAGTCATATCTTTCTTCCTTAGCCGATTTTTTCAGTCACTGACACGTGATTGCCTTCTTGTTCCTGGTCCACTCGGCCGTGGCCACTTCTGCATCGCTATCACTTGAGTCAAAGTCCGATGCGTAAGCGACGTGGCTAACTTTCTTGAAGGCCTTCTTGGACTTTTAAAAATGTTGCTCATGAGCCGTCACCTTTTGGGCCAAATGGACCAAGCTTTCGATGTCCTGAGCCGAAAACCTTTCCTGATGGGGGCCAAGAGACCATGAAAGGCTAAATCGGCTAGTTGTGAGTATGATAGCACCAGGCTATACCATCGGTTCCTCATGTCCCTCAATCCCTGGATGTAGTTTTGAACCGATTCTTGGTGCTTCTGCCTGATGTTGGTCAAGTTCGACAACTTCATCTCGTGTGTGCCAGAGTAGAAATAACTGTGGAACTGTTTCTTGAGATCGGCCCAGCTCTGAAACGAGGGCAGGGATTAACACCATGTGAAGGCCGATCCCGAGAGAGACAATGGTAACAATCGTACTCTGAGCGCGTCGGTAGCCGATGCTTCTCCGCACTAAGCCAGAAATCGGTTGACATGTTCATAGTCGAGACGTTGTCTTGCCCAGAGAACTTTAAAAAATCCAGCACCTTGTACCGGTTTGGCAGGGGCACCCTCTCAAAATATTTTGGGTACAGGTATCGGTACATATTGCCGGAGTCCTTCGGCTTAAGGCCGAACTGATCACGCATGACGTCTACGATCAGATCGGCCCAAGGCCTATTTTCTTGAGCGTGCAGCTGTGGCATCGGCTCGTACTGCTCATACTGCATGGAAGGCTGCCGATACCGTGTCTGTGGTGAATGAGGTTGATAGTACTGCTTGTAGTTGCCTCCTAGGTACTGATGTTGGACTTGATTCATGGCAGGAGGCGGCTGATGTTGGACTTGATTCATGTTGTTCAATTTGTTCAAAGTATCCCTCACTGGTTGACAAGCGCGTGGTGAACAGCTGAGTCGATCCGGTCTTTAAGCGTGTGCAGCCCCGAGTCATCCTGCTCCTGCTTGACATCTTCCATCTTCTTTTTCCACTTCTTGTCCTCACTGGAGATGGCTCCGGAGTCGAGATCTTCAGGGATCACGAACTTGTACTTCTGAATGATTGATCCAGACCTGGTCTGGGTGTAGGACTGCAAATAATGTGCTTGCAATCGTTCCACCATCTGTTGGTAGTCGGAGTGTTGTTCAGCCGACAGTTTATCCATAGTCACAGGAATGATGTTGTCCTGGTCCAGCTCCATGGCCACGACGTTCACCATTGTGTTGGATCTGGAAGTTGGGGTCCCACCAGGCGTGCCAAAAGCCTGGTGATGAAATTTTTTTCTCACGCACTGGCCTAAGAGATCTGCTTAACTCTAGTGCAGGTCCAAAATTGGTCGCCTTTGGTGTTTGAGCAGACGTGCTAGTTGGTTTGAACCTGCAATCAACAAGAAACAAAAAGATAAGCATTTGGTTAAGGTTAGATCCTACTCGATCGGCTATAGATATCAATAAATATATAATTGTTATCCCAAAGCACGTTTAAACAAGTCATTGGGATAGATCGGCATCATACCGAGACAGTATAAATCACTAATATCCAAAAGAATATTAGGATAATAATTATATATATTTACAGCCTAGTTGATGTCATAGATCTAATGTAAATCGGCTAGTACTCCGATATATTTTATAAAAAGATATTAATCTGAACTAAATGCACTAAACTAGTATCAATCGACTGTTAATATGATTTAACAGATTGATACCAAGTTTAGCACATTTAAGTAGATTAAGATCTTAATATAAAAGGCGATTCTAATACATCTAACAGTAATAATACATAAAAGATGATTAAAACAGGTAAAATCTCGACACTATCTCTAATAATAAACATTGAGTCGAATAGATCTATATAATTCTAAAGGCGACTTAATAGGTCGATTAGTGCAGCATTAAGTACCAAAAGAAGCATGAGATCTATCTAGACTAATGAGAATTCCTCGAGATGGTAGATACGCTATATAATCTGAATCGACCTCTAGATCTAGCTCTGTTGGCTGTTATCTTGAAGGATATGCTAGTCGATCGAGAGATAGATCTAGACATTGATCCAGATTATATATCGCATATGGTAAATTAAGCTGTTTGCAACATCAAAATCAAAGTATCATGATGATGGAAGCACTGGCCTCGACTGAAGGGTTACGCGGAAGCTACGCTAGCCGAAAACAAAAATTTCTACCGCGCAAACCAGGAACACTTGCAAGTAAGGGCCGATAGATCGTTACCGATTGGAGTAGAGTGCAGCGGAATAGCCAATCAGGGCAATCCGATCCAGAACAGTGTAGCCGATTCCCGGAGACAGCCGATTCACCAATCAGCCGATTCGAGTCGTCCGACCGCGTTCTCACGCCTCGCTCCGATGCGCCCGACCGCAGCCGATCAAGAGCGCGCAACGTAGCAGCGCCTCTACCGGTATCCACACGTCCGGGGACAAACCGCCGTACACCCGTGTGCTAGCACGCGATGCAAGGCTAGGGTTTGGCTCGAAAGTGGGGAGGGTTTCCGTGGAGATTGATCTCGGTGACTTCGTTGCACGCGATGCAATTGACGTGTCACGCTCTCCACCCCTCCCTCCTTTATATAGAGTTGGCCGATGGGACTAGTGGCCGATTATGACTCTATTTTGAATCGGATCTCATCCGTATCTCATAGAGTTGGCCGCCCCACACGTCGTAAGCCCATAGGACTCTATCCGATCGGATCCCTATCCGATCGAGCCGTATCCGAGTCCAACTCGAATATCTATTCTATCCCCTTAAGCGTGCGACCCGTAGGTTCGGTATACTCGGTTTCGGCTATAGTCTAACTTAGCCGATCGTCGGCTCGAGTCTAACTCAGCCGACTGTCAATAGCGGCGCCTAGCAAGCACATATTGACACCATAGTATACAAGAATAATATCGGCTCAACCAGTAATGTGTACACAAATCCCTTTGCCTCACGATACCGCTTAAGCTATAGGCAAGATGTGTGCCATCCCTTCAATAGCTTAACCATTCACACGAACCGTGTTGGATTATCCGTCGCTGATTGACTCCTCAATCAACTTAGCATGGCCATGCATTTCCATAATCCATTACCTCGAGGGGCCGTAGATATCTCTCCAAAGGAGGGGCAAATTCCATCTTGATCACTCACATCCCACTCCATGTTTCATAGCAAACCCGAAAACTACCTTTATAACTACCCAGATTACGGAATAGCGTTTGGTAGTCCCAAAGTAGGCTACTACACATGTTGGAATCCATGGTGATCTCAGGTCTAAGGACTTTGTACCAACACTACCTCGAGACCAACTAATGGCACATTAATTCCCGTAGTGTCTCATGGTGGGTCTATCCAATAATGTGTTCTCAAACACATATGTCCATGTTTATTGATTTGGTATCTCCATACCCATGATCTATGAGACATGATCATCAATCAATAAACATGCCGATCTTAGAATCATATTTGTTCCAACAATATGACATATGATCGGGATCGTTTAGAAATAGATTCATACATAAAGAGTCTCATAAATAAGTCACGTACTTATTGATCAATACAAGATGTCTATTTCATGGAACTGAATAACACTTTATTCATTTATACATAAACATTGACGTGATATCCAACATCTCCATGTTGCCTCTAGGGCATATCACTAACAATCTCCCACTTGCACTAGAGTCAATCATGTAAGTATCTAATACCCATTGCTCTTGTGTGCGCCTCATGCTTCGGTGAGGGAGAGGTTTTGTCGGCGGATCGGCTATGTTGAGATCCGTGTGCACTTTGCATATCTTGACATCACCTCCGTCCACTATCTCGCGGATGAGATGATATCGCCGAAGTATATGTTTGGACTTCGATGTGACCTCGGCTCCTTGGCTTGCGCAATGGCTCCACTATTATCATAATAGAGAGACATTGGACCGCGTACTAGTCATCACACCAAGCTCGAAACGAATTTCTTGATCCAAACAGCCTCCTTTGCGCTTCCGAAGCGCAATGTACTCGGCCTCCGTTGTAGAATCAGCAACGATCCCGCTTGGAACTCTTCCAGCTTGATCGCGCCTCCGTTCGGGCAGAACATGAACCCAGATTGCGATCTATAATCATCCTTGTCTGTTTGGAAGCTAGCATCGGTGTAACCACTTACAACGAGCTCTTCTTCACCTCCATAGACTAGGAACATATCCTTAGTTCTTCTCAAATACTTAAGGATATTCTTTACGCGATCCAGTGACCTTCACCGGATCTCGACGGTATCTCGCTCGTTGCACTCAAAGCGTACGAGACATCCGGGCGTGTACAAAGCATGGCATACATGATGGATCCAATTGCCGAAGCATATGGAACCATACCCATCTTATTCCGCTCATCATGTGTCCGAGGGCACCGATTCTTGCTAAGATTAATGCCATGTGACATGGGCAAGAAACCTTTCTTGGAATCATGCATGTTGAACCTTTTCAACACCTTGTCAATGTATGTACTTTGGCTTAATCCAATTAGCCTCTTGGATCTATCTCTATAGATCCGAATGCCTAATATGTATGCTTGCCTCCCTAAGTCTTTCATGGAAAAACTATTTTTCAATGAAGACTTGACGGATTCTAGCATAGGGATATCATTTCCAATCGTAATATGTCATCCACATATAAGATTAGAAGTACAATTGCGCTCCCACCGACTTTTTGTAAACACAGGCCTCTTTTTCATTTTTGATGAAACCAAACCCTTTGATTACTTCATCAAAACGAATATTCCAACTCCGAGATGCTTGCTTCAATCCATAAATGGATTTCGTAGCTTGCATATCTTTCCAGCGATTCTGGATCGTCAAAACCCCGAGGTTGTATCATGTATACATCCTCGCTTAGGTTTCCATTTAGGAAAGCCGTTTTGACATCCATCTGCCATATCTCATAATCGAAATATGCAAGCAATCGCTAGGATAATCCGAATAGATTTAAGCATTGCGACGGGCGAGAAGGTTTCATCATAATCAACTCCTTGAATCTTTTTAAAACCTTTCGCCACCAATCGCGCCTTATAGATGTGAACATTTCCATCCATATCGGCCTTTTCTTAAAAACCCATTTACACTCAATGGTTTTGACACCATCGAGTGGATCAACCAAGTTCCAAACTTGATTGTCGTACATGGATTCTATTTCGGATTTGATGGCTCCAAGCCACTTGTTGGAATCGGGTCCCACCATCGCTTCCTCATAGGTCTTAGGTTCATCGTTGTCCAACAACAATATATCACATTGTTCCGCACTGTGTACTGTCGGTGCACGACGTGATCTTTCGACCTCCGTGGGCCGGTGTATCTACAACCGGTGACGCAACACTTTGCACCTCCTGTTGTGGTTCCGTGGTCGCCGAAACATTTTCTCGGTGTTTCTTGAACTTCTTCAAGATGCACCCTGCTCCCACTAACCCTTCTTGAAAGAAACTCTTTCTCCAAGAAGACACCATGTCGGGCGACAAACACTTTGCCTTGTTCCCGATTATAAAAGTAATATCCCTTAGTTTTCTTAGGATATCCCACAAAGAAGCACTTGTCGGTTTTGGGTGTGAGCTTGTCGATAGAACGTTTTACATAAGCTTCGCATCCCCAAATTTTGAGAAAAGATAAACTAGGGGGTTGACTGTCCATATCTCATATGGTGTCTTTTCAACTCGACTTAGATGGAACTCTATTTAGTGTGAGCGCAATGTTTCAAGAGCATATCCCTGCGTAAGGATAACGGAAGATCACTTTGGCTCATCATCGACCGCACCATGTCCAACAAGGTGCGATTTCTCCATTCGGACACTCCGTTCCATTGCGGAGTTCCCGGGCGAGTCAACGTGGAACAATTCCACAATCTTTCGATGATTACCAAACTCTTGGCTCAAGTATTCCCTCCATGATCCGATCGTAGAAACTTGATTGTTTTCCCTAAATGATTCTGTACTTCATTCTGGAATTCTTTGAACTTTTCAAAGGATTCGGACTTATACCTCATTAAGTAGATATAACCATATCTACTAAAGTCATCGGTAAAGGTAATGAAGTATTGATAACCACCTCGGCCGTTGAGCTCATTGGTCCACATACATCGGTATGTACGAGTGCCAATAAGTCACTTGCTTTCTCACTATGTCCCGTGAAAGGTGCCTTTGTCATCTTACCAAGTAAACAAGACTCACATGTCTCAAATGATTCAAAATCAAAAGAGTGAAGCAATCCATCCTTATGGAGCTTCTCCATGCGTTTCTTATTTATATGGCCTAAACGACAATGCCGGATAAACGTGGGGTTTATATCATTAGAGAGTTGTCTTTCCGTATTAATGTTATAGATGGGAGACGCTTCAAGATTCAAAACGTATAATCCATTCACCAATGGAGCATGAAAATAGAACATATCTCTCGAGATATATTGAACAACCATTGTTCATTGATCTAAAATCATATCCTTCCGCTTGCAAACATGAAGCGGAAATAACATTTTGACATAGTGTTGGAACACAATAACAATTATTTAATTCCAAAACTAATCCCGAAGGTAGATGAAGTGGTACTGTGCCGACAAGAATCGTAGCAACGCTTGCTCCATTGCCGACGCGCAGTTCACCTCGCCCCTTCTCAATCCTCTACTTCTTCTCATTCCCCGCAACGATTTGCAAATATGAGCTACGATCCGGTATCAAATACCCAAGAGTCGTAGGTGAAGTAGCGAGATTAATGTCTATAACATTAATACCGCGTAAGTCGTACTTTGCTTCTTCTTGAGATCCTCCATGTACTTCTTGCGCTTCCTTTTCCAAGGGCTCGTCTCCTTGCAAGAGAAGCAAACGGCATCCGATGCCGCCGACCCCTTCTTGCCCTTCTTTGCATTAGAGGCACTCGCGATCTCATCGGGAGTTAACTTCCTCTTGGTGCAAAGTTTCTTGACAGTGGTTTGCGCTTAGCCTTCGCATCATCATCACATGATGACCGTTTTTCCGGATACTCTCCTCACTGTCTTTAGCATCCCATGCAATTCAGCCAAAGTTCTATCCATATTGTTCATGTGATAGTTTAATATGAATGGCTCGAAGCTCGGAGGGAGCGACCGGAGAATCACATCGAGCCAACTCTTGGCTAAGGGAAAACCTAGTTTTTCCGGACTCTCGATATAGCCAATCATCTTTATCACATGCGGACCGACGGGATTCCCTCAACAAGCTCGCACGCAAACAAGGACTTTGAGGTGTTGAACCTCTCGCCCGAGCTTGGTTCTCAAACATGCCACGCAGCCCCCGAATAATAGTGTGAGCATCGCTGCTCTTATATTGCTTCAAGCTCGGGGACATTGTAGCAAGCATGAGACAACTTATATCTAGGGCATCATTAGTGTGCTTCTCATAAGCCCTCCGTGCATTGCAAGGGGCATTATTTGGCAAATCCTCGGATAGGGTACTTCAAGAACGTACTCCTTACGCTCTTGCTTGAGAACAATTCTCAAGTTGCGATACCAATCCATAAAGTTTGTTCCATTTAATTTTTCCTTTTCGAGAATAGATCGCAAATTAAAGGTACGGTGTAGTATTAGCCGCCATTTATTCTACAACAAAAACAAAGTTTAGCACAATGTTTATGTTATGTCTTTTGTTAAACAATTTAACATAAGACTCCCATTACGTATTTTCCACCTTCCCTCTAGGTTACGTATTGGGTCAAGATCCACATGTTAGTTAATTTTCTAGTGAGCTTTGGCATCACCGCTAGAAAATTAGTAACATCGGTAAGCAACTCCTTGCTAATCACATATCTATGTGACTCTTGTTGTTGGTGTGGCATCTCCATGCCCCGGCCCCAACCTATGCCCCAAGGCCCAAAACTGTTTTGATAGCCTTGTTAAGTAAACCAAATGCTCCTCGCTGTATATGTCCGACATATACCCCCTCGTGTTATGATAGAGAATGGCACTCTTTGGCACCCACCATTGACGAGCATAACGGTGACGGTGCAACATTTGGAAGGGCATCATTACTACTTAATTTTGTGAGGGATGCTATCCTATCAAACAAACATATCACATATATGAAAGCAGGTAGAATAGCATGAAATAGTATGGCCCCCTTCACATGGTGATCTCCATCTCCATGCCGGTGTACAGGATCTCCATCTTCATCACCGTTCTTTCGAGTGCCGAATGCTTGATTTCTTCAAACTAAGCTACTACTATAGAAGCTCTAATTGAAGATTACATCGACTCGCAGTCGTGAAAGAATATTACAAGCATTGCACGTATGAAAGAATATTACAGGGATTGCACATATGAAAGAATATTATATGCATCACATGCATCTCATACATACAATAGGGCCATACCATCTCAAAGCATTCTCTCAAAAACAAGTTAGGCGTAGAAACGTTTTCTACTTATCGCAGAGATACGACACCGAGACGACCTATAAGGGGTACGCACACGGCGGTCCCGCTAGCTGATTAGCGGGCGGGGGGTTCCGCTAGCCGATTATGCCATCCCGATACACTATCAAGGGAGATGGTTTGCGTAGGCGCGAGGCAGCTAACAAGATCGGACTACGAGATAGCTTCGGCATAATCACATTATACCGTTCCGATACACTATCAAGGAACGCTATCTCGAACCCAACTCAAACCGAGTTATATGGAAATTGCTTCGACGTAATCACATTACGCCGTTCCGATACACTATCAAGGAACGCAATTACCATTAACTCTCCTCAACAGATCCCGTAAAACCAATTGATCTAATCAACCCGTGTGCAAAACTTGTTCCAGATCCAATCTAAAACCCGAACTAAGCAAGATTAGCTCTGATACCACTGAAGGGTTACGCGGAAGCTATGCTAGCCGAAAACAAAAATTTCTACCGCGCAAACCAGGAACACTTGCAAGTAAGGGCCGATAGATGCGTTACCGATTGGAGTAGAGTGCAGCGGAATAGCCAATCGGGGCAATCCGATCCGGAACAGTGAGCCGATTCCGGAGACGCCGATTCGCCAATCTGCCGATTCGAGTCGTCCGACCGCGTTCTCACGCCTCGCTCCGATGCGCCCGACCGCAGCCGATCAAGAGCGCGCAACGTAGCGCGCCTCTACCGGTATCCACACGTCCGGGGACGAACGCCGTACACCCGTGTGCTAGCACGCGATGCAAGGCTAGGGTTTGGCTCGAAAGTGGGGAGGGTTTCCGTGGAGATTGATCTCGGCGACTTCGTTGCACGCGATGCAATTGACGTGTCACGCCTCTCCACCCCTCCCTCCTTTATATAGAGTTGGCCGACGGGACTAGTGGCCGATTAGGACTCTATTTTGAATCGGATCTCATCCGTATCTCATAGAGTTGGCCGCCCCACACGTCGTAAGCCCATAGGACTCTATCCGATCGGATCCCTACCCGATCGAGCCGTATCCGAGTCCAACTCGAATATCTATTCTATCCCCTTAAGCGTGCGACCCCGTAGGTTCAGGTATACTCGGTTTCGGCTATAGTCTAACTTAGCCGATCGTCGGCTCGAGTCTAACTCAGCCGACTGTCAACAGCGGCGCCTAGCAACATATTGACACCATAGTATACAAGAATAATATCGGCTCGAACCTGTAATGTGTACACAAATCCCATTGCCTCACGATACCGTTAAGCTATAGGCAAGATGTGTGCCATCCCTTCAATAGCTTAACCATTCACTCGAACCGTATTGGATTATCCGTCCGTTGATTGACTCCTCAATCAACTTAGCATGGCCATGCATTTCCATAATCCATTACCTCGAGGGGCCGAGATATCTCTCCAAAGGAGGGGCAAATTCCATCTTGATCACTCACATCCCACTCCATGTTTCATAGCAAACCCGAAAACTACCTTTATAACTACCCGATTACGGAATAGCGTTTGGTAGTCCCAAAGTAGGCTACTACACATGTTGGAATCCATGGTGATCTCAGTCTAAGGACTTTGTACCAACACTACATGAGACCAACTAATGGCACATTAATTCCGTAGTGTCTCATGGTGGGTCTATCCAACAATGTGTTCTCAAACACATATGTCCATGTTTATTGATTTGGTATCGCCATACCCATGATCTATGAGACATGATCATCAATCAATAAACATGCCGATCTTAGAATCATATTTGTTCCAACAATATGACATATGATCGAGGATCGTTTAGAAATAGATTCATACATAAAGAGTCTCATAAATAAGTCACGTACTTATTGATCAATACAAGATGTCTATTTCATGGAACTGAATAACACTTTATTCATTTATACATAAACATTGACGTGATATCCAACATCTCCATGTTGCCTCTAGGGCATATCACTAACATCGACACCATAAGCCGCTTGTAACAAGAAATTACCTTTCCTGGAGATCGAAACCGATGCAGCCCAAGAACAAAGCAAGAACCCGTCGAGAAAAAGTAAAAACAGAAAGGTTGGCAATGCACTGAAGTTGTATTGATGTGTGTTCGGTTGATGACAACAAAATCTTGGGTCTTATTTATACCCGGTTACAACAGCATCCGTGCAGATCACGGTTTCTATCTTATCTACTATTTACAGTATGAGAATATCCTGGAACAGGGTCCCATGCCGCGTTACAAAAGGAATCTCTACAAAATATCCTATTTTATAGATACAATTACCGTTATAGGACCTTATCCATAGATGGCAATATCTTTAATGTCTTCTGAAAACCGAATCCAATAATTATCTTTAAGCTTTCCTTCCGAGATTGACCCCTCCTTCAGTCTTCACTCGGAATCGGCTATCGGCTATCCTAGTCCGACTCGGACTTAGCCGACTGGCTCCGTAGCCGATTCGGACTTAGCCGATGCGGCCTCTGTTTCCGCAGATCGTATGTTTCCTCCAATTCCGCTTCAATCCTTGTTTAAAACTTGGGGATTTGCTTACCAAATTTGGTTGTTAACACTCGGTATTGCGGAAATTGGCAATTGAGCGGTGGCAGAGGGCGACGAAGCACGGTAGCACGACGCTACAGCGAAATAGGGCATGGGAAAGCTCGAGTGAGATTTGGGGAGAACAGGAAGGAGGCCGGCGTTATTTATAGGGGAGAATCGGAGCTCGGAAACGGCCGGGGTTGCGGGAATTTCTCACCAGCGTAACTCTGGGGAGGAAATAGGGATAAATGGTCGGTGATTAAATGTCGGAGACGACCCAGACCTTCCATTATAATTGCTAGATGAGGTGAATCAACTCAAATCATCTAACAAACATAATGAAATATCCGACATCCCGAGAGAAGGATATTGGAGACATTGTTGGGCCTTTAGCCTGCCAGTCAACTTCAGTCTGAGATATGCCCGTCAAACCACTCGAAGACGGCGACCAGATGTATTACACATTCAGGAGACTTGACAGAAATGGCTAAAGATCTACAACATCTCAAATAACCTTAACTCTTACTCATGTGAATCTAGCTCCCAGGATGTGCGCTAGATTCACACTTTCATCTCAAGCATGATCATACAAAGCTAGCTAATACATCTAAGATAAGAGGTAATTAAAGATTTACATCAACTTATGATTACATAGGCCGTCCGGCCAAATAAACATATAAATCAGAGAACAGCGAAGGCTTGATTACCCACCCACAAGCACACCGACTAGGGGTTTACCCCGTTAAGTTCAATTCCTAGAAGAAGCGAATCGGAAACCTGGATCACTGAAGGACTAAGTCTAAACCTGCAAACAAAATGGATATTCCAATGACAAAAGTTAGTACATGAAACAATTTAATGTACTGGCAAGCACTGTCAAACCTAACTTTCTACATGATAGGCTTAAATTCAACAGAGTGCTATATGAGTGGTTCATTTTCAGCATAAAGCCTATTTTATTTCACAATTCTTTTTCAAAGGGGTTGATGCTTCAATTAACAAAGATAAGTTTTGAGTTTCATCATCAATTTAATTACGGTTCCATCATAATTAATACCTTACCATCCTCCATGACAACAAGTCACAATATATCACAACCTTCACACAACTCAACGCATTTTGTTAAAAGACATGTGTTCACATTTTTGAAATATTTGAGTCTATACCCATAAAACTTCACCAAAGCACTCTTGACCATGAGCCCGGCTAATCGATTAGTTTTAGAGAACTTTGCAGAGTTTGAACAGCTTTACCCACATGAAGTGAATCGCTATAGTTTATTCGGTACCCATCGGTACAACCATTCTCTTACACATTGAGTATAGTCTAGAGGTCACCATGAAGCCTTTACACTACTTATCCCATAGCCTTGCACCAGCACGACACGTGTTTCCTCCATCCTAGGCATATTGGAATATGACCTAGAACCGTTAAATGGTGGGCCCACGCCTTAACTTAACGCCGTTGTGGCGGACACGACAGAAACCCACCCACGTGGCATGATATCGTTGTATTGGACAGACTTAGTCGCTGAAACTACTGATTGGGGTAAATAGGAAGTTCCTCTGGGTTATCCGAACCCATACACACCACGCCTACCATAATGCAAGGCTAGGTGCTAACTAGATTACTCAGCTAAGGCTATCCCACTACTAGCACATGTATTTGTACGGTTAACTTTAAGTTGGTGACACAAGTTCGGTCCTTATGGACTCGAACAAACACTCCCCCTATTGGCAATGCAAATACATCAACTGCATGCCACTTGTCGCCCAAGTCAAAATCATACTTTTACACATTTTATTTTTCAAATACTCATCATTTTAAACCCATTTCAGTAAGGTAGCACTTTAACAAAAACTCACATATTAAATATAGATGAAATAAGTATTGCAAAAATTCTAGGCAAGGTTAAGCAAGTAGTCGCAAATCGCATGTCTAAATTCATTTGAGCACAAAAAAAGTACTCTAACCATTTATATGGATACAAACAAAAAGGATTTTCAATTTATTTTTAAGGTAGGAAATACATCAATTAGGTCATATCTACCATACCCAAGTTTTAAAATACCGAAATAATCAAAGTTATGCAATTTTGCAAGCAAATAATTTCATCCCTCAAAACATGGGATTCAATGTATTCATAATTTCATCCCTCTTCAATGTGTTCAAAGAAAAGGAGGGGAAGAACTTACATGGATCTTGAGAAATGTTAGCACCTAATCCTCTCTATCACCATTTATGCAATTATCTAAAAAACACACGATATGCAATTAAACACCGAAAATAGGTAAAAATCCAAAATGCTCTAAAATGCATGATTTTTGGATTTTTGCACATTGTGTAGGTAATGGTCTAAAATGATTTTTTCTGAAGGAATTTATAATTTATCTTTTCCTATTTGAGAGTTATTGATTTTAGAAGTTTCCTTGGGTCATAGCGGTGTAGGGTTAGATGTTGTTTGGACAGTGTTCCTATAATTTGATTTTTATTAATTTGACTTCATAGAGATGTGGAGATATGTATTCTAATACTAACATATTTGGTTTCATAATTTATTTTTAGAGTTATTAAGAATCTCCTATGGGTTTTACAATTTATAGCTTGTTTTATGCGTATAGTCTTATGCGTACACGGCTTTGAAGGTTTAGGTACAGAACTTGTTCCATTTTGTTTATGATATATAAAATGAATAATTTGGTTAAACAATCTATTCTTGGTTAATAATGTTAGGGCTTGAATTATTTTGCTAAAGCTTTTATAAACTAGGGGGTGTTCTATGTTAGAAACTTTACATATCAACTTATAGATTATTATATGAGCTATGTGTACTAAGTTTTGATAATTAGAGATGGTTTCTCTAGTCCATCCAGTGTTAAGGCTTACTTAGAGGTAGGATATATTTATACACTTACACACATGTATATACCTATAGTACATGGTGATTAGCACCTAACTTAGCTATTTAAAATTTATTTGACATATTTACCATATAAGTTGCCATATTTTATTTTATCTAATTGAAGCTAATTGAAGTTTATTATTTGCTGGTTTTACACAAACTTGGCTCATTCAAAATGGATAAAAACAAATTTACTACAAAATTTCCAATTGGAAGTGTGCACTAGGGTGTCTATTTCTTAAATAAATATTCAAGTAATATTATTGTACAGTAGACATATATTTTTATTTTATAATTTAAAAATATATGTGTTGGTGGTTCTACAAAGCTTGAGTTTACTCAAAACGAATTAAAATAAATTTTATATAAATTCCTAAATTCAGCTTACTTATAATTCATCATTTTAATTTAAAAAATTCTAAAGGTATTTGATACAAGGTAACCTGTTTTTATTTCTCCATTAAATAATTTTAAGGGTATTTGATACAAGGGTACTTGATACAAGGTAACCATATTATTTGATACAAGGTAACCATATGTTTTTATTTAGGACATTTCTCTTAAATAGAGAGTGTGAGTTAAATAGAGAGTATGTTTTTATTTAGGACATTTCTTGAGTTGAGGAATCTGTAGGATTTAAGTTGGTCCAAAAATATGTTAAATTAAATTCTATGTGTATTTTATAAGTTTGTGCAAGCTCTATGTGTGATTTAACTTAAAAAAATTTAGAGACAAAATTTATACATTTATACAGTGATTTATACCATGAGTGCGAAGTTTTATAATTTTAAATTAAATTTAATTAAGAGTTCATAGAAATGTGTTTCATCCCAAAATGAGTTAAATGGATTTTACAAATTTAGGTGTTTTCTTTTTCTGTTAAAAGTTTAATGTTTTAGGCATATGTCTAAAAACCTTTTCGTTAAGAGTCCTCCATGTTTTCACATAATTGAAAATAGGTTAAAAGTTTAATGTTTTAGGCACATGTCTAATAACCTTTTCGTTAAGAGTCCTGTTTTCACATAATTGCAAATAGGTCATAGACCCACATGTCATTGAGTGGTATATTTATACAGTGACCCTACGGTTGTTTAAATTTTCAAAACCTAGTCCATGGCTGGGAACAGCAATAGATCGGTTTTGGCTCGGGTTTTGCCGTGGTTTCCCGAGCTCGCCGGCGATGATTTGCGGCTCGGTTGGGGTCGAGGTCAAAATATAAAAGGAAGAGCACGTTCTCGTGTTTCCATTTTTCTACTTACCTCGGCTAGTGGTGGACGGTGTAGCGTAGGCGGCGGCTAGAACGGCGGATGGTCTCGGCGGCGCTGCAGCCTTCAAAATGGTGATGTCCGTTCGATCGGGTGTAAGGGAATTCAACGACGGAGCGCTGGGTCGGAGTCGAAGAAGACGATCTCGATCATCCTCCTCGGCGCAGCGGGTCTCGACCTTTTCGGTGAAGGCCACGAGGAAGACATTGCGGACGACGACGTCCATGGTGCGGCGCAGTGCGTCGACGAGCAAGGTCTTGACGCAGTGGCAGAGCGCCGCGCCAGAGGGAGACGAGGCTGTGGAAGGAAAAGGCTGGAAAGAAGTAGCAGCGAGCTGGTGGTCATCACTGAACTGTCCATCGAGTTCTTAGCCTCTCGGCATTTTCTGCTGCTCTGGAGCACGGTTCTGGGGTGGACGCGGCGGACGTCGGCAGAGGGCGTGGAGCACTAGAGGATGATGGCGGCTTCGGCTAAGGGGAGACGGTGTGGCAGGAGAAAGAGGATGACAAAGCGGCAGAGGGGAGGAAGAGGTGCAGCGTGTAGAAAAATATAGGGCGCGTGATGAGGTGGAGGGTGAGTTGGAGCTCGGCGTCGCCGCTCCTCGACACGTGTCGGGCGCAGCCGGCTCGGTTTCTCCCGTTCACGGTCGGTTGAAGCGAGGGACAGAGAGAGATCAAGCCACGGTGACTTCTAGGTGGGTCCAGGGCGTGGTCAGCTAAGCAAACGAGAGGGGTATGGGGGGTATGGGTAAAAACTTGAGTATACTTGGTTTTACATGAATTTTTGGTTTTATTTTCTGTACCTCCTCCATAGTTTAATATGTAGTCCAGATAAATTAATAAAATTTTTACTAGAAGTAGATCAGTTTGCCTTAGATAGTTTGCCTTAGATCCTATTTTCTCTGGTTTCTCATAAAAATCATTTATGGTTTGTCTCCAAAAATTAAACAAAGAAAGAGTATTTGGGGATTGTTTGGATTTTAAGAAGGCCTAAACAGAGAAAAAAATTTAGAAAAATTATATTTATTCATGGTAATTAACCTAGTATTTGAATAAATTATTTTACATGTACACTTCTGTACATTTTAATGTCCTTTTGGGAAAGTTGTCTTTTAGCTGATTAAGAATGATAATTAGCATAATATGTAACTGTTTTGGTTCAATTTGTTTGGGGCATCAAACCTGGTTTTTAAAATATACAAAAATATAAGTTAATCATAACATTTGGCACCTACATGAAAAAATTCATGATTTTATCTTATACAGATTAATTTCGAAAATTAGGGTACCATTTTTATGTATAGGTGTTTCTATTTTGGTAAATGCATCTAAATCATCATAAGAAATTATATTTGGACTTCTCCTAACATGAGGTGGTGTTATTAAGTTTGATTTCAGTTTCTAGAGCACAAATCTCTTCTTATATATATAATTGTTCACTTACGATGCTAAGGTAGTATATTTCCTATACGAGGTAATTCAATTTATTCACCTCCATGTTTGTGACACGTCTTTAGATGACTGGTCAATTTAATTTATGACTGGTCAATTTAATTTAGGGAGGCTTGTTATTAGCAATGTTGATGTATTTTAAGGTGTATGATCCCTATGTTAACATTCCTTCAGTGAGCACTAGCCCCTAATGGTTTAGTTGTTTATCTAGATCCTAGTTATTATTCATGAGACCTATTATGAAATACAAATCGAAAATTCAAATACACACAAATGACTCAATTCCAAACATGTTATATGCTTATGCATGCACTTATGTTTGATAGCATTTATCTTCTAGGTTATAAATGAAAAAGTTTCACTTTGTTCTAAAATTTTGTTTATCATGCAAAGGTCTATGTTGGTCTCACCTAATTGGAAAAGAAAAATTTTGGTTCTCAAATTTTAGTCATGCAAATAGGTTGAAGTCCTTTAACCTAAGTTAAAAAGCGAAAAATTTTTACTCACAGTTTCGAAAAATTTCTTTGACCCTAGAATTTGGTTATGTGACATTAAATCCAGCCATTTACTGGCGCGGGAGTGGCGGAAGGGGCCGACAATAGCCGGTGGCGGATGCAGGAGAGTAAAGGCGGCAAGTTTGGGCGCGCGGGAGTGCCGGGGCAGCCGGGAATCGCGCAGCGAGGCGGCGCGAGCGGCAGCAGCGTTTCTGGGGTTGAAGACGGGACTGACATGTAGGCCCTACCTGTCTGTGGCCCGAGAGGGAGAGGGAGGCAAAACAGACTTTTTTCGTGACGCGCACAGGAGGCAAACGGGCCGTGGCCTTTGCCTGGCTAGAGAGAGGAGACTGTGCACGGGGCTAGAACAGGCCGGCGGGCTGGCCGACGGCCCAAGAGAAAGTTTGGACGGGAAAAGAACGAAAAGAGCGGGAAAAAGGAAAAAGAATTTCCCAGGATATATCTTATTCCAGTTATTGATTTAATTGGTTAAAAATTATTTATAGTGCTCTAGAAATTTCACTAAAAATAATGTTAATGTATTTTAACATGTTTTAAGAAAAATTCTACCATGCCATTTCCACTTATACTTTGTAGTTGAAAATTATTTCTTTGCTCTAGGTAATTCACAAATAGTTTCTTCTGTGATTTTCTTTAATGATTTTTAAAAGGGGAAAAAACTCCAGGGTGTGACATCGGCCATCACCGACAAGGATAAGGCAAAGGAGGCCTGGAAGACCATCCCGGAGATGCGGGTCAGCAACGGCCGCTTGAAGAAATCCGTCGCCATGCTGGCAGAAGTTCAATCTGGCGACGTTCAACGATGGCGAGACCATCGAAGGCTTTGCCTTGCGCCTGAGTGGCATGGCAACGACGCTTGCCATGTTGGGTGCAAGGGTTGACAAGGCCAAGATCGTGGAGAAGATCATTCATAGCGTTCCTCCATGAGTCAAGCATATTGTTCTCCCAATCACCACGCTCCTCGACATGTCAACCCTCACCATCTCGGATTTGGTAGGGAGAGTGAAGGCTGCAACGGAGGCCTTCGAGGAGGCTTCGGGAGTGCTGCAGCACGATGGCAGCTCTTTCTCAAGAAGGAGGAGTGGGACGCCTGGTGGAACAAAAGGGAGGCGGAGAACCACTCTAGCGGCGACTCTAGTGGTGGCGCAGGGCGTCGCGGAGGAGGAAGACGCAGGCGCTGTTGTGGCCGTGGAGGCCAGTCATCGAGTGGGCAGTCGTCTGGAAAGTCTACTGGTGATGAATGCCAGCCCGCTAATGCCCATTGAAGGCCAAGAAGGAGCAGGTCCACACTGTACAAGAGGAAGAGGAGGCAACCCTTGTCCATGTCAAGTCGTCCCCGACCATTCTCCTACCCACGCCGCTGCTATCCACCAGAGCAGCGCCAACTGGGTCATCGGCGGCCACCTTCCTGACGGCTATCCCGCTACCACCTGCTATCTTGTCGCTACAAAAGGTGGCGCAGGTACATGGCGGCGACGAATGTGAAGCAACAAAGATGGTATCCGGATCACAGGTCGAGATCCGGGAGGAGAAGGTCTTGGCCCAGCTTGGAGAGGAGCAAGAACGCAAGGCGGAGACATGGGTCCTAGACAACGGGGCAACCAACCATATGTCCGAGTCTAGGGCTGCCTTCTCAAAGTTGGACACGATGGTGCTGGGCACCATGCGTTTTGGCAACGATTCAGTGGCACAGAACGAAGGTCATGGGATGGTCATGTTCGGGTGCAAGAACGGTGAACTTCGCTCATTGTTCGGGGTCAAATTCATTTCTCGATTGACGATGAACATCGTGAGCATTGGAGAACTAGTTGAAGTGTGGTACAATATCAAGATCAACAAAGGTGTCATGGAGATCTGGGAGCCTGGAGGCAAGCTGCTGGCGAAGGTGTTGCACGCGGCAAACCGCCTATACCTGCTTCGCATCAAGATGGCGTGGACGATGTGCCTCGTAGTGCGTGGTCGTGATGACGAGGTGGTGTGGCACTGGCATGAACGCTTCTACCACGTCAACATGGCGGCACTGCGGAAGCTAGCTCGAGAGGAGCAGGTTCGAGGGCTGTCGGAGCATGGCCAGGTGGAGCTGGTGTGCGAAGCTTGCCAGGCGGGCAGTAGAGGTGCACCACCTTCCCGGCCCAAGCAGAGTACCTAGCGCAGCGACATCTGGAGCTGGTGCACGGGGACCTATGTGGTCCCATTATGTCGGTGATGCTAAGAGGTAATAGGTACTTCTTGTTGATGGTGGATGATCTGAGCATGTATATGTGGGTAGTCGCGATTCCTTTGAAGGATTGTGTTGCGACTGCTATCAAGGAAATCCAGACGCGGGCAGAAGGCAAATCTAGACTCAAGCTGAAGGCTCTCCAAACCGATCGAGGGAGTGAATTCACTGCTATTGAGTTTGTGGAGTACTGCAAGGCAGACAACATCCACCATCAACACACTGTGCCCTATAGTCCTCAGCAGAACTGCATGGTGGAGCGTCTGAACAGGACTGTAGTGGCAGCGGCGAGGAGCATGCTCAAGGCGAAAGGGTTGCCTGACTGGTTTTTGGGGGAAGCAGTAAGCACTATCGTGTATGTGCTGAACAGATGCCCGATGAAGAGCATGGACGGGATGACGCCGTTCGAAGCTTGGTATGGGAAGAAGACAGCCGTGCACAACCTCAAAATGTTCGGCTGCATCGTCTACGTCCGCAATACCAAGACTCATCTAAAGAAGCTGGAGGATCGAGGCTGCAAAATGATTTTCGTAGGCTACGAGCGTGGAACAAAGGCGTACCACACCTAAAATCCCGTCAACCGCGACTACTGGTGGTGATTTAAAAACTTTGATAATGGCGTCAATAGAAAACCTGATCCACCCGGAGAACAACCAAGAAGCAAGTAATCCTTTTCTTTTAACTTTTTCTTACATTTTTTAATCAGTATATCTTTGTACACTGATATGCATAACTTGCCATGGTGTACTTAGTATAGTCAGTTAAATTGTTCCAGATTTCTTATGTGATTATTGGTATGACAGGGCTTAATCTGGCTGTGACATTTGTTACTGGAGAGCATGGATCATATAGTGAGTAGAAGGTATTTTGGGCCCCAACTTTTTGCATTTTCATTTCGTAAAGTGTCACTAAATTTTATGTTATGGTTTGACTCCCTATGGTGAATTATATCTTTGTACTGCGCTATGAAACCAGTAAACAGAGATAAATACTAATCACCACTACGGGAAATCCCCTTTTTGCCGAGTGCCTGGGACACTCGGCGAAGGCTGTTTAACACTTGGCGAAAATTTCGCCCGAGTGTTGCACTCGGCATAGATCACACAGTGAAGTTTGGATCGGCAAAGAGCTCTTTGCCGAGAGTTTTCCATCGGGCACTCGGCGAAATCTTCGCCGAGTGTCCCTTCGACACTCGGCAAAAAAAAGTACATGTTAGGTTGGGTATACGGTGACGGAAAAGTTTGCCGACGGCTGAAAAAAACACTCGGCGAAGTTTTAAATTTTGCCGAGTGCCTGGGAAGAAAACACTCAGCGAAGTTGAAAAATTCGCCGAGAGCTTTTGCAAAAACACTCGGCGAAAGGGGGAATTTCGCCGAGTGCTTTTGCCACAGCTCTCGGTGAAGTATGGGCACTAGGCAAAGAGGGTTGCCAGAATCCTCAGGTTGCCCTCTTTGCCGAGTGTTTTGGCCAATGCACGCGGCGAAGGCCCTCTTTGCCAAGTGTTGCACTCGGCAAAGTGAAAATTTTAACCCTATTTTATTTGTTCAGTCGCATATTTCACAAATTTTCAAAATATACATCACATTCATAACCCCAATCATTCCACAACCCCATAAGCATCATTCCACATCCCCAATCAGTAAAACCACATCGACAACCACAATCACAACAACTTAGTCATAATTCACAATCCACAAGACATAAATATAATTCACAATCGTAGTCACAGTCACAATCCACAAAACATAAACATAGTAGTTCACAGTACGTAGTCCACAATTCGCAAACGAAATTCAAAGAAAATATAGTAGTTCGCAGTAGATAGTCCAGAATTACAATTGTTCAAAGAAATTTACCGAGATGGCCACGGCGCCCAACCGTCGTGGTCATTACTGGGGGGGGGTTATTTGATGCCGCCGACTGAGACTACACAAAAGGAAAATAAAATAGTATAGGTTGTCAAGATAGTAACATTCGCAAATAAGAAAATTAAATGCGAGGTTAAGTGACTCACCGGAGTACCTACAAAAGGATGTGGAGGAGTGAATACCACAGGCTGTGGTGGCAGTACGACAGGAAGACCCATGTTTTGACTGATTGATTGCACGTAGCTGTACATCTCAGTCATCCTCATCTCAATCTCCCGCCGTTTCCTTTTCTCCTCTTCCAACTCGTCCTACAATATTTCATTTCAATTTTACAAAGTGAAGCAAACAATCAGTAAATATTAATGAATTGAGAAAAAAAGATTTTTCTAACCCGCCGTTTCCTTCTCTCCTCTTCCAACTCGTCCTACAATATTCCATCCCAATGATACAAAACAAAGCAAACAATCGTAAATATCAATTAATTGAGCACAAAACCGAAAATTTCTCGCCCGGAGTTGCTCCACTTCGGTCTGTGAAGCGGTCGGCCGTGTGCGTATGGCCGAGCTTTCGCTCGTGCTCCTTGCTCGAAGCTGGGACAGAGTGGGTGTACTGGCTGTGTCGAGAAGGTTGTCGCCAATCCAGTACCGCCCATGCCTCTTGTCTCCTCCCACCCTCATGACGACTTCTCCATCAATATCCTGGGTAGTAGGATCGAAATCCTTCCCATGGAGCTCCCTTGCCATCATGGTGTAATGACTGAGGTGGCTATGGACAGTCGCGTTGGTGTACGCCGAGGGCCCGTCCTCTGGGTTGTAGTCGACGTCGGACGTCGCCTTGCCCTTGTGGGCCAAAGCCCATGCCTTGAACTGGGAGATAGGTTGCCCATCATGCGACGCCGACTGCGAACAAAACAATAGTATGGTTAAGAACTATTGAGCATTGGTCGTTGAAATGAAAAATAGAATTCATGTACCCATCTAGCTGCATACTGGTTGAGGCTAAGGCTTCCTTGGTGGTGTGGTGCACCTGGCATCATCAAACGCCGCTCTCGACAAGCGGCGTGTGTCTCCTGCCACTCGGCAGCGCACCACCTATCCACCATACGCTCCCAGCAATCGAGAAGCTGGCCGCACCACCAAACAGGCACCTACATGTCATCAAGTATAAGAGATATACCTAGATCAAATCAAATGTATTTAATCGTTCAAAAATCTGATGTTATATTTACTAGCATGTATTGTTCCTTTGTCAGAGTCATGGTTCTTACTTCGGTTTTGGTGACCTTTAGGTTGTTGTATGCAGCGTTGTATGCAATGATGGCCTGGATGCACGCCTTGTAATGCATGTTAGTCACGAGTTTGCGACAGGATTTGTCAGCCACCGCAGCCGCTCTTGCCTCGTATCCTGTCTGGCATCTAAAAAAATCCTGCATAAACACATTATGTATTGAGCCATTGTTTCAATAATGTGCAATGAATGTGATGTATTGAGGGACGTGGTTTGACAAAAGACTTACCCACAACTCGGCCTTCACCCGCTCCGCCCTGTTGTTGAAGATCCTTCCATCTCGATCAGGGAAATCGGGGACGGCGACGTAGTGGTCAAACGTGTAGACAGGCTCCGACCTTCTGGCGTACTGAACAAGGCCACGAAAGTGCACTCTGCACAGAAGACCCAGGATGCCGTTGACTTGGCGTTTGTGATCATCTCCTCTGATCACAGTCCAACACCTGACAAGTGAAAATGCAATGAATTATTAGTTTTAATCGTAATTTTTAACAAATCAAATGAAAAAGTATTGACAACATCCAAGGTTACTTACCGAGTCCCTTCAGGCTGAATCAGCGGGCGTCTCTCGAAAGGTATTGGTCGCCGTGGAAAGGTATCACCCGCTCCGAGACAGAATTTCGGTAGCACCTCCCCGCTGTTCTCCAAATACACGTCCCGACAGGGAGATTGTGTATCCAGAGAACAATTAGGAGATACTACCGAAATTCTGAGTCGGACCAGAATACTAGACCATGGAAACTAAACTCATCTACACATCCTCGGGCTGTCCAAAAAACGTGGACAATTCGAAAAAGATACGGTTAAAGATATGCAAGAAGATGCATATTTTCATCCGTATCTCTTTCGAACGGGAGACGCCTAAGGTTACATTATACACAGACAAACTACGATAAAGACAGCGGCACCTGCAAAATAGGGAAGCACGGCTCGATGGCCGGCACACAAGCGACGGCATGGCTGCGCGATGCGACTCCATTCATCATCTCAAAAAAAGGCTTCGAACATATGTGCATACAATAAACTTCAAAAATATATACGTGCATATTGCATATATTTTCTACTCAAATCAAATCAAAGGAGTATAGATATGTATCTAATAAATACCATTGTTTTTACCATATATTTGTTTGTAGCAAATACCTAAATATCACTCGTTTTAATAAACACCTAAATACATGATATTATTTTAATGTGTCAATAATAACCTAAATATTGTCATAGTTTGAACTAAATGTTTATATAATAACAAATCTAATTTTGTTTGAACTAAATGTTACAATAACAAATAAATATTGCAAAAGTAAAAACATGTTTACCGAAAAAATGCGGAGGGGGTGGGGAGCGTCGGTCGGACGAGGGGAGCGGCGTCGGCCGTGGGCCGTCGGCCGACGAGGAGAAGAGGGGCGTCGGCCGGGGGTGCGAGGCGGTGTCGGCCCGGGTGGGGAGGTGGGGGCGTCGGCCGGGGGCGCGCGCGGAGGAGGCGTCGGCCGGAGGAGGATACCACCGCCGGCACGGGAGGACGTCGGCCGGAGGAGGAACCCGTAGGCCGGCCGGGGCGGCAGGCACGGGGCGGCGGCCGTAGTGGGAGGCGGCGCGGCACGGGCGGCGGTCGATAGGGCGGCGGATAGGGCGCGGCGATCGGCGGCGGGCACCAACGCCGGGGCGAGGCGGCGGCTGCGGCGGCAGCAGAGCACGGGGAGGCGGCGGCACGAGTTTGCTTATTTTGCCTAAGTCCGAATCCGAGCATGGCACGGGGAGGAGGCGGGCATATTAGAAAAGTTTGCCGTGTGCGAGCTTGCCGAGTGCCCGATCCGGGCACTCGGCAAAAATAAGCTTTGCCAAGGGCCGATCAGCGGCACTCGGCAAATACTTATTTTGCCGAGTGCCCTTCTCTAGGCACTCGGCAAAGTTTTCCGCATTAGGTTTTGTACATTTTTTGCCGTGTGTGGTACGTTGCCGAGAGCTACACTCGGCCAAAAACTTTAGTTTTTATGCTTCTAATAATTTAAAAATTATCAAACGGATTCAAAAAATTACCAAATTTTTGCATAAACCAATATATGATATTTATTGCCTAGGAAAAAAGATTCGAAATGAAACGATAATTCGGCCGTCACTTTCTTTCTAAATCTAACCAATCCTTCTCAACATTTATAATCTTCTTCAGAGAATCTTCAGTTTTATGAGCGTCGTACCTGATAAAATATTCGAAACCTTCTCGATTTTTTATCCCAACCTCGACGTATGATATCATGACATCCTAACAAATTTTATGATTTTCTGACTTCGTTTGTTATTTTTACAATTTTTAAATCATTCGGTCAACACGTTCCTAACCATGTTGCATGAAGAAAAACATCTTAATTTCTGTTCATTTACCACATATTGACTCAAGAGGGTCTAAATAACATGAATATAATTTTTGCACTACTTTTTTAAATTTTTTTAACCACCTGTAGTTCTAATTTGAGACTTGCAAAAAAAATTCACGAAAATACAATAAATCAAAGAAATATAGCAAAACCAATTGAAAAATTACCAAATTTGATAATTAAGGATTACATGTTGTATTTACATAATAGAAAAAGTTTGGAGGATGGATGAGAAAAAATCTTGACATGTTTGCCGAGAGCCAGGGAAAGACACTCGACAAAGGTGGTATTTTGCCGAGTGCCTACCCATAGCACTCGGCAAAGTTGGTATTTTGCCGAGAGCCTAGCCCTGGCACTCGGCAAAGGTGGTATTTTGCCGAGTGCCTTGCCCTGGCACTCGGAAAAGATGGTACCAAACGGTATTAGTTGACGGCGGTTACTGTTTTGCCGAGTGTCCCTTATTGGCACTCGGCAAAATTGTACTTTCGCCGAGGGCCGTGTGGAGGCACTCGGCAAAAGGGATTTTTGTGAGTGTTTTTGTTTGCCGAGGGCAAACATTCGGCAAAGTGTCCTTTTGCTGAGAGTTTTTTTTTGTCGAGAGCCCGCTCGGCAAATATATTGTTCGCCGAGTGCCCGACATAAAGCTCTCGGCAAAAAATTTTACACTCGGACCACATGGGCTTTCCCGTAGTGCACCTCCTCAGCTGTCAAAGAGAAGAAATCAGAAGGTGATGCTTCCATTTTGAAGAGAGCAATATTTGAGATCTTACATGCGCTGCAAGAGTGGGGTGTACTTATAGGCAGGCAACTGGCAGAAAAGGGCCATCAGTGTACAAACAGTTTGATCAGATTGACATGGATCTCTTACTCAACTCTAAAATGGCGAATATTACATTGGTACCAGTATTTTTTAACAAAAATGAGGAGTTTGTTTTTTAATAAATTATTGTCAACCATGCAATGGGGGTTAGTCTATATGTTCTATGATATTTAATTCTTTTGGACGAATGGAAGTTTTTCGCTGGTGCTTATGGATTAGGGTCAACCTCAAAAAATATTGTATATTGTATTTCAGCTTATTTGTTTTTATAAGCAACTTACTCTTGGCTAGTAAGAAGTGATTAATTGAGGTAATGTTGTGCACAGGCATGATATAATAGTAGTTCTTTTTTTTAGAGAGAGGGTGATAATAGTAAGAACTGAAAAAATCTTTTGACTCTTCTGTCCATGACACTGTGTCAACTTGGAGGTACGAATTATGATGGAACTCCATTGATGATATAGAATCATATGTAAAGTAAGCTAAATGAGTAGCAAAACAAATAATAAAATTTCTCTAATGTACCTTTGTATTTCTAGTATCTTGTTATCTACTGTGACATTGATATCTGAGCAAGTGTACACTGTCTTTTTCTTCTTCTTTTTTGGGTATGAAACTACATATTTGAGCATTTTGTTTCATTCATGCAGCTGGCCTGAAGATGCATCAATTGAGCTTATACTGGAGAATCTGTTGTGCCAAGGATTGAAGAAATGTAAAGCTGGCTGAGTTGCTACGGAAAGAGAGTTGTATCAGTGTATCTGTCTGACTACACGCTAGTTGAGGTAGCAGGAAGTCCGTCTTCAACGTTGCATTAGCCTGTATTACCCTGCTGCTCTCCAATAATCCTCTAACCCCGGTTGAAAGGGCATCACTTGGCATGTTTTTAGTTTATTTTAGCGAATGTTTAGCGTACTTGAAGTGCATTTAGAAATGTCTGGGAAAGTTCCGAATAAAATTGATCACAGATAGGTATTCTGAGACCAACTACTGCGACTGTCTCCATTTGATGTGTTTTGTGTACACATGTATCATCTGTTCCTGACTTCTAGTGCATGCTTAGAACTTTCAGTCTTCATCTGGTCCGCAACTATGATGCTCATCTAGCAAACTTTGATCATGGCATTCAACAAGCAAGCCTTGAGCCTGGAATTCAACAACCAAAACATATTTGTCTGCAGTTCAAACTCTGCGCAATTGTTTCTTAACATAATTCAGTGAACACCACAACAACAATTCAACTACGAAGCAAGCTGAACACCATAGATGTTCACACAAACTCATAATTACTCTTGACGTGATGAATACAAGGTCGCCACGCAAATAATTTCGGGCTCTCTTCTACTACAATTTAATCTGCAGCTACAATCTACAGCACATCAGAAGAACATGGAAGGGCCCCTGCACCTTGTCACGTCCTTCTCTTCCTCGATCGGAGGAGGGAGCACATGATGTCTTAGCATGCTCTTAAAATCGTCCTCGTCTTCATCGTCGTTGGGCTCGAACGCATCCTTGGGACAGGTCAGGATGGGTGGATGAGGCGGCGGTGGCGTCATGACGGGGCAAGACGGGGGTGCCGGTGGCGGAGGAGGCGGCACACACCGCGGCGACTTGTCATTCACCTTCTGTGGCTTGTCATTGCGGTCCTTTTCTCCTCCTCCTTGTAGCGCGTCCTCAAGTAGTTTGGCAAGCTCGTCGTCTTCATCGTCGTTGGTGGGCAGAACAAATAGCTGGGAAGGGAGAACGCCGTCCAATTGTGTATTGTCCAGATATCTCATAAGCTCGTCCAGGTCAATGCTGATGTTAGCCGGATCGACTACTGGATTATTGGAAGCTGCCGGTGAAAGCCCTTGCTCTGGCGTCGCAGGGACAGACGGCTGAGGCGGGTGGTGTCCGCCGGTCACCGAGGCAGCCGCTGGCGGCGGCTCGAACGGATCCAGCGTCGGTGGCTTGAACGGATCCGTCGGATAGGTCTGGATGGGTGGATGACGCGGCGGTGGCGCCTCGACGCGTGGCACACACCGCGGTGGCGGCGCGGACGCCGTCACGCAGCCCTGGGGCGCCACGGGCTTTGCCGAGGCAGCGCCTCTCATCTTCTTGGAGCACGGCGGCTCGCCGTCCGTCGCGGGCCTCTTCAGGGGCACTTGTCGTTGCGGCGCAGGACCTAGCGGCGGCGGCGCGGACGCCGACACCCAACTCTGGTGCACCACTGGGTTTGCCGAGATAGCACCTCCCATATTCTTGGCGCACAGCGGCTGGGCGACCGGCCCGGCGGGCCTCTTCAAGGGCGGTTCCTGCTGCGTGATCACGGGCACTTGTCGTGGTGGCGCAGGTGCTTGCGCCGCCTGTGCTGCAGGATCCGGCGGCGGCGCAAGTTCTTGAGGCGGCGGCAGGGCAGCTGATTCATGGCGCGCAGCCGAATCAGGAGCCGCCCTCGGGGAGACGTAAATCCGGCAGACGACGGGCTCGACAACATCACCGGCTTCTTGTCCGCAGGGGTGATACTCCTCCATCAACCAATTCGTGTTCTTGCCATCTTTCTTGAAGCGGAAGTTCTTGACCTCGCCGATCTTGATCCCCTCCCTGTTCTTGATAGCCTTGCTCGACTGAGAGACCCAGGTGCCACCCCCGGCGGAGCGGGAGAACTTCCCTTTGATCCTCTTGCAACCGGTGAAGAAGAACCGGTCGCCGTTGGAGCTCCTGGCCACGGGCGCGTACTTGCCGGCGAGGTCCCTGGGCTCGGTGGTGCCGTAGACGTCAGCGCGGTGGATGCACCCCTCGGTGTCCTTGGGCTGCTGGTCGGCGATGAGCCGTGGCAGGTAGTAGGTGACGACCTCCTCCGGAGACGGGTTGAAGCGAAACCCTAGCTTGAGGAGAATATCGATGCTGGCCATGTCGATGGAGAGGGGATGGAGCGCGCGGGAGGAAGAAGCGAGGAAAGGAAGGGGGTTGCTCTGCTTTTAAAGGCGGCGGCGGGACGGGAGCTCGTTCGAAGCTAGGGTGGGTGCGGATCCGATGCGGACTCCGAATGCAATCCGGTCGATGCTAATTGTTGGATTGGCACCGCGTGAACGCAAGATTTAGCTGCGATGGACGATCTATCTCTTCTTTCTTCGTACTAGTTGTTATCTGGGTTGAATGGTGACAAGCAAATCAACTCGGAGTAAAGTCCTGTTGTTTGTTCAACTGTAGATAGTTTAGGAATGTCGCTGAATATATTTTAAATTCGTTTTTTCGAAATATAATGTTAAATCTCAGCTCCCCGTATGTCCAAGGGCATAATAGATATTTCTAAGTAAACTAACCAGCCATATGAAGGAAACCTAACGGTGGGTCATAAGAGGGATAGAAGAAAAATTTGGACGTGGGATTGAGCAAGACTCGAGGGCGTGCAAAGGATCAGGGAAAAATTTAAGGGGTATATAACAAATTTCCTTTTATCATTACAGAGGGTACATGTTGGCAAAACTAGGATTTCCACTTTCGTTTTATACATTTATATGGGTGGCACGAAAGTTCTGAGATTTTGCAACACAATAATTTAAAATTCAAATAAATTTTGACAGAATTTGAATACTTTGAGCAAACTCACAAAAATTGAAAAAATCCGAGATAGGTGCGTGCCGGGCATCCAAAATTTCATTCCCTGAGAAAAACAAAATTACTCAGGCGGTAACTAGAATTCCAATAAATCATACCCACAATTTTGATATTAATTAGGACCCATTTCAAAAACTTATTTTATAAATATAAAAACAGAAATAAACCTTTGGCTCATCGTTGGACTCGATGGCGCTAAGTTATAACATCGTTGGCGCTGACTTCTCAGATTCTGAGGTGGCACAATTTATGTCATATGAGGTTAGCGGTAATGCAACACAATTTTACCATGCCTTTAGCGCTAACCTCTGTGCAGACTAGTGTAAACTCGGCGAAGTGTTTGCCGAGTATTTTACAGCCTTCGCCAAGTGTCCTAGGCACTCAGCAAACAGGGGATTTCCCGTAGTGATTACTTGCTAGCATGGTGGTGAGGGATTTCTACTCTCGCCTTGAGTTCCTAGGTTCAAATCCACAATCTTGCATACAGTTGACTATTAGTTTATTACTAACCTACTCCCTCATTTCTTAATAATAACTAACATTTTTTACTTTCCCCTTTAAAACATAGACCATTAATTTAATTGCGTTAAATTGTTAGACTAAAGTGGTATTTGTTCATCTGGCAAGCCATTGTTAGTATTTCTCACGCTCCCAGATAAATCTGCATGCGCACGAATATCTCTCACGCTCCTAGATAAATCCGCATGCGCACGAATATCGCTTAACACTTCACCTCCTAGTATTCCTAGGATATCGAATCACATACAATGTGTGTAAAATCAAAGAAACAGGATAACAACTGCATGGGAGGTGAAGGATAGAGGATTCTTATGGGTTAAAATTCTTGAACTAAGTTATGGTAAAATTCTAGCACTTGGTTTGGACAACAGTTCTCTCCTAGTCTACCAAGCGAGTCCGACCTATAACTTTATGATGTACCCGAACATTAAGGATAACAAAGGACATACATGGCTATCACCACCTTCCGTCTACCTCTACAACCAGTAGAGCACAAACAACAAACAAATGAAACTTCTAACCTAGACACGATGTCTACGTATTTTATTACTACTGTAGCCTCAGCCAAGAACTTCATTCTTCATCCAGAGTCTTATTACTAGAGCACTTATTATAAATATTAAGTGATAAACTCACAATGATGAGAATATCTCTTACTCAAGTAATAAAATTAAATTCCCAAAACAAATCATGAATACTTACTTATATAAAAGAAGCATTTGCCGAGTTACAAGAGTGAAGAGAGTGCCGACAACTTTGGCACTCCTGCAGAGTCTTCCCTCATTCTCTCGCCATATTATAACACTACTAGAGAGTAGCCTAAATATTAAAGTGATGGAAATTCACTTCAATTGTGTTCTATCTTGAGAGTGAGGGTGAAACACCCTTTTATAGGCATTTATGACAGTTGTGGAGGTCGGTTTAACCCACAACCATCATTGGCATCCAATGCAGAGCTACAACGTGGAGCCAAGGTCGGTGCGGCCGACCCTCTAGGTCGGTCGAACCCTTGGCCCCACCTATTGGCTGCTCCTTCGCTTGAGTGGCTGCCTGGTGGGCCCTTGTGTGGTTGCATGGTGGATTGGCTCAAATAAGTCGGTTTTCTCTATTTTGTGGGCACTCCAGTCTTTGTGCTCGCGTCTGATTGGCCGGAGGTGTGTTTCTTCGCATGGCGGGTGTGATTTTGCACAAAATTACCTTCATAACAACATGGAAGAGAGGAGAGGAAGGAAGAGAGAAGACCCATGTGGTACCGATGTGAGTTTCACTTGCCACACCAGCCATAACCGACCATTATACTGCCGAGGGACCAAAGTTGACACGACATTGTGAATTGGAGGACAAATTTCAGACTTAGCAACAAACTGAGGAACCTAAAGTAAACTTATTCCTTCTTTTTCCCCTCATAGCTGGCCTGCCTAGCCAGGCCGAGCTGCCCTAGCCCTCCACCTCGGCCCAATTGAAGTAGGCCGAGCTGTGTAACACCTTCAGAATCGTATTATTGAAAATACATAAAATTTCAAACTTTTTAAAAAATTTTTGCCTCATGCCACTTCTTTGGATGCTTTGCTTGTAAATCAATAAAAATCAGAAATTGAATTACAAGATAAATCGACAATCTCAAGTAAATGAAAAACAACACAAGAAAAATATCTGTTAACTTCCAATCCAACTAAATATAGACAATGGGTCAAATCATCCCATCTGCTGCCAGTCCTCCACTGCACCATAGATCTGGGTGGCGTGACTGAGGTCGTGAGCGATGTGATAGAGCTCAATGGTGCGTGCAGTGCAGCCCTCGCCGGCCCACCTTTCCTCATCGTCGCCGTTGATGTTTCTCTCTCCGCTGGGAGAGATGGATGGAGAGAAAAGGGGAAGAGAGAGAGTAGGGAGAGGGAAGGGGAGGAGAAACTGCCGCCATCGCCGTCGGGCTCGCCGGATTAGGAGGAGGAGGCTGGATTTGGCGCCACACTGCATTCGGGGAGACAAGAAGGGGGCTTCCCATTGAGCGGATAGGGGCAAAGGGAGAAAAGACTGACATATGGGCCCGCTATGTTTTACTTTTTTTGTCTGATTAACATGTGTGTCCCATTAAGTTTTTTTATTTTTTAAATGACACATAAGTTCATGTAGACGCCATATGGCATTAAGACCAAGTCAAATGCCACATGAATACCACGTAGGACAAAACCACCAGCCAAACCACCGAGAGAGAGTTGATTTGCACTGATTTTTGAATATGGAGGAGGCATTATACACGGTATTGTGGGTGAAGAAGACGATTTCATCAACAATAAGAGTTGAGGGAGGTAAAATAGATGTATTCCAAGAAAGGAAGGAAGGGAGAGAAGGGAAGATCGAGCCCAATGATGACGAGTTGGAATTATAGTTTGCCAAATGAATTGTTCTTCCATTTTACTGATTGTAATTATGGATTTAGTATTTGAATTGCTGGAGTTACAATTTGAAATAATTTAAATGTTGGCACTGGCATGATGCAGTTTTTGAAAAGTTTTTATTTTTTCCAAATTTTTGTTTTTGGATTTTAAATTCGGATTTTTAGGAGAAATTTGGATTTTTCAGGTGTTACACCACCACACTTTTATTACCAGGAGACCGGAGTGGATATTTTTTCCCTGTGAAAAATGTATAGAGGAAATAGTGTTCCTCGGGAAATCAAGTTAGCAAAACCTTATAGCCGAATGCATCTACAGTAGCCAAGTCTAAATCTCCATTTTTCCTTCACATATCCTCCGGTCCGAAGGAACCGTAGCAAAATTGGCTAGGTTCATAATGGTTTATAATGACCAAAGGGAGATAACACCACCTGGCCTCTCTTTTCTTTTTGATAAAAGTAAAGTATTCGGACGGTTGCTAAACTATATATCATATATCAAAACACATTTTTGGGTATTGAACTTGTTTTGGGGTGTCGTTCAAATGGATTTCAACATGCTCTATGCGCTAATATAGCACGTCATGGTAGCGCCTAACCATATTTTGGACCATATGTCATTCACATATAGAAAAAATACATTACTACAAAAATACATAGAGATCGGTACTATAGGTGCCGGAACATCTAAAACCGGCACCTATAGTGTTTTCCTCACCTCCACAGGCCAAAAATTCAAAAATCGACACCTTTAAACGACTATAGTATAGGTGTCGGTTTTTAAAAGACCGGCACCTATAATAAATTATAGGTGTCAGTTAATTAAAAATTGACACCTATAATATATTTATAGGTACCTTTTTTAAAAAAATCGGCACCTAAAGAACCTGAGCTGAGCCGGATTTTAGCCGCGGGACAGAGCATATCCTTTTATATTCCCTTCCTCTCCATCGTTCCTTCCTTCTCTCTTTTCTTCCTTATCCTCTCCATGCTCTCCATCACTTCGGTGACGGGAGGGGCGCCGATGGGAGGGGCGCGGCTGAGGGAGGAGGCCGCGGCAGCGGCTAGCCCTCCCCTTCGGCTGCGGGAGGGGCGGCGACGGGAGGACGGCTGAGGGGGCGGCCCTCCCCTCCGGCTGCGGGAGGGACGGCGACGGGAGTGCGGCTGAGGGAGGCGGCGATGGCAGCGGCTAGCGCTCCCCTCCGACTGCGGGAGGGGCGGCGACGGGAGCGCAGCTGAGGGTGGCGGCCCTCCACTCCGGCTGTGGGAGGGGCGGCGGCGGGAGCGTGGCTGAGGAAGGCGGCGGCGGCAGCGGTGCGGCGGCCGACATCGGCGGTCTCCCTCTCTCCATCAGATCTCTCAGCTACCTCGCCTGTCGAGATGGGACAGAGGGCGAATGGGCAGCGCAGGGACGAGGATGCGCGGCGACCGACGTCGGCGGTCTCCTTCTCTCTCTCAGGTCTCTGAGCTACCTTGCCGGCCGGGACGGGGACGGAGGGCGGAGGGGCAGCGTAGGGATGGGGACGGGACGCGCGGCGACCAGCATCGGCGGTCTCCCTCACTCTCTCAGATCTCTCAGCCTGTGAGCTCTTTTTTTTAATCTGGGATGTTAACTTTTTTTGTCAAAATTTGATCTGTTGTGGATGGATTGATATGTGGATGAATTGTTCTACCTGTGGATGAATTTCTGTTCTGTGGATGATGTGGATGAATTTGTGTTCTATGGATGATGCGGATGAATTGTTCTTGTCAAAATTTCTGTTCGGATTTGATATGTTCTTCTCAAGCCGAGACATCGATTCATCAGTTTTATGTGTGGATGGATCGGATCGGCTTGCATCGAGCCAAAATTTTTTTGATCCCATGAACCTTATAGGTGCCGGTTCTTAAACCGACACCTATTTTCCTTTCAATTGGTGCCGGCAAATAGGTGTTGGTTGGGAAAACCGGCACCTAAGCCGGTTTCCTAACCGGTACCTAAGCACTTTTCTGTAGTAGTGACAAAAATATATTTTCTCCTCTCTTTTTTATTGGTTTTTGAAATTGAAAAACAAATTTTCTTTTTTCTAAAAAAATAATGTGGCTGACACGTGGGTCTTACTGATGCATGGGTGTTGTCGTGGCATGCCACCTCAATGCATGAAGCGAGTTGAAGCCCATTTGGACCTTTATCACATCTTGGACACGTTCCGAGACCCGAAAATTCATTTTGAATGTTCAGAACCTAGACGACACACTTGTACAAATTTAGAGACCACCCGTGCACTTCACTCTTTCTAAAACTAATTCATCCAGCTGCAAAATAAAGACAACTCCTTTCTAGAACATGAGAGAAAATATTCTGGAAGAAACACCACCAAAAGATCACATATGGAGATTTAATTTGTTGCAGATCATTTCTTATAATCATCTCCTAATTACGCTCACTACAGAAGATTTTAATCGACACCTCGTGTGGACATTATTGATACCAGAGGTTGGTATATCTTACTACTATTTGGAGGTAGGCCATGACCATGGTATTTGTAATCGTGTACAACTTAGAGTTTTCTTGACGGTTAAGACAAGACCCAAGATCTCGACTAGGTTATCTTTTGTAATACTAAAGGAAGCTTATGTCGAGTCCGACTAGGATTCCTACTTGTACCCTTGTCCCCTAACCTATATAAGGGGTGAGGAGCCCTCCAAGGGCATATAGCAGAACAACTTCGGCAAGCTTTCCCTCTTCGACTTGGATTCGAATCAGTCCACGGGGTTCAAGACTTCTTCGGTCCTTTTCGGTCTCCTGAACATGGCCGACGCGTACTCTAGATCTGATTTACTTGGCCTAGCTTCAAATTGCTTAGAGGAGTCAATGGCACCGGCCTATTCGCCCGGGACCTCCAACAATGCGGCATCTACTCCAAAATCCTGATGCAACTTCCTCCGCTACTTGCTGCAAGGTTTGGTCCTAGGTCCCCTCCATCCCCTCGTGTTTGGTCAAGGCATGGTTCACCCATGTCCTGGCATGGGCCCAGGGAGGTGGGAGTTATGATCCGCCTACTAAAAAACACATGCAGCTCCACGGATGAGATCTACGACACCGAGTGGTCTGATGACTACGCCTGTTGAAGTATGGGAAGCATGTCGATGATGAAAAGCACACGCTGGCCTTAGGGATATGCTTAACTCTAGTGCAGGTTTATAATCTTGCTTTTGGGGACCCATCGGGAGTGCCAAAAGCGTGTCGATGATGAAAAACACACACTGGCCTGAGAGATCTGCTTAACTCTAGTGCAAGTCCGTAATATTGCTTTTGGGGTTCAAGGGCGTGCCAGTTGGCTTGATCCTGCAACCAACAAGAAACTAGAGAAAGAAAACAGAGTTAAATCCAAAGATGATAGCCGATCGTGTATAGACGATGACGTATCGTTCTATATTGAGCCGAAGTGATATGCATAGGACCGGCTATAGAAATACATAATATATAATCTCTGTCTCAAAATACATTTAAACCAACTGATTGGGATAGATCAGCAGCGTGTCGAGACAGTATAAATCACTTATGTCTAAAAATACTTTAAGTAATAAATTATATGTATTTATAGCATAGCCGATGTCATAAATCTAACATGTATCGGCTAATACTCTGATACCACTTTATACTAAGATATCAATATAGATTAAATACATTAAACAGGGACCGATCAGGTGTTAAGATTGTTAGTGATATGCCCTAGAGGCAACATGAAGATGTTGGATATCATGGTCAATGTTTATGTATTTATGAATAAAGTTTTATTCAGTTCTATGAAATGGACATCTTGTATTGATCAATAAGTACGTGACTTATTTATGAGACTCTTTATGTATGAATCTATTTCTGAACGATTCCTGATCATATGTTATATTGTTGGAACAAATATGATTCTAAGATCGGCATGTTTATTGATTGATGATCATGTCTCATAGATCATGGTATGGAGATACCAAATCAATATACATGGACATGTGTTAGAGAACACATTGTTGGATAGACCTACCATGATAAACTATAAAAATTAATGTGCCATTAGTTGGTCTCAGGTAGTGTTGGTACAAAGTCCTTAGACCTAAGATCATCATGGATTCATACATGTGTAGTAGCCTACTTTGGGACTACCAAACGCTATTCCGTAACTGGGTAGTTATAAAAGTAGTCTTCGGGTTTGCTATGAAACATGGAGTGGAATGTGAATGATCAAGATGGAATTTGCCCCTCCTTTCGAGAGATATCTCTGGGCCCCTCGAGGTAATGGATTATGGAAGTGCATGGCCATGCCGAGTTTATTGACGAGTCAATCAACAGACACATAATCCAATACGGTTTGAGTGAATGGTTAAGCTATTGAAGGGATGGCACACATCTTGCCTACAGCTTAATTGGTATCGTGAGGCAAAGGGATTTGTGTACACATTACAGGTTTAGAGCCGATATTATATTCTTGTATACTATGGTGTCAATATGTGCTGCTAGGCGCTGCTATTTACGGTCGGCTAAGTTGGACTCGAGCCGACGATCGGCTGAGTTTGACTTGGGCCGAAACCGAGTATTCCTGAACCTACAGGGTCACACGCTTAAGGGGATAAGAACAAACATTCAAGTTGGACACGGATATGGCTCGATCGGATAGGGATCCGATCGGATGGAGTCCTATGGGCTTACGAAGTCTGGCCGACCAACTCTATGAGATTCGGATAGGATCCGATTCAAAATAGAGTCTCGATGGGCCTCTAGGCCCAACCGGCAACTCTATATAAATGGGTGAGGGGTGGAGAGCTGATGCATGCAATCGCATTGAACCGAATCAATCTGATTTGGCGCAACAGAAGTTGGCGAGATCAATCTCCACGGAAACCCTCCCCACCTCCAAGCCAAAACCCTAACCTTGCATCTTGTGCTAGCACACGGGTGTTAGGCGTTCTGTCCCCAGACGTGTGGATACCGATAGAGGCGCAGCTACGTTGCGGTGCTGTTCGGCGGCTGCCAATAGGCTGTGGTCAGACAGATCGGCTACGGTCAGATGCATCAGAGGGAGACAGTCGCGGTCGGGCGAATCGGTGAATTGGCGAGTCGGCTGTCATGAATCGTCTACTGGAGATCGTCTGTGGAATCGGCGCATCGGCTGCATTGGATCGGCTGTTGACTTGGGGAATCGGCTGTCAGCGAATTGGCTGTGATCGGCCAGTACAGTTCCAGATCGGATAGCTCCTGATTGGCTATTTCCGCTGCATACTCTAATCGATAATGATCTATCGACCCTTACTTGCAAGTGTTCCAGGTTTGCGCGGGTAGATATTTTTTTATTAGCTATCATAGCTTCCGCATAACCCTTCAGTGGTATCAGAGCTAATCTTGCTTATTTCGGGTTTTAGATTGGATCTGGAACAAGTTTTGCACACGGGTTGATTAGATCGATCGGTTTTACGGGATCTGTAGACGAGAGTAGATGGTAATTGCTTTCCTTGGTAGTGTATCAGAATGGCGTAATGTGATTACGTCGAAGCAATATCCATAGAACTCGGTTTGAGTTGGGTTCGAGATAGCGTTCCTTGATAGTGTATCGGAATGGTATAATATGATTCTGCCGAAGCTGTCTCGTAGTCCGACCTTGTTTGCTGCCTCGCGCCTACTGTGGACCCCCGTGTTTGAGACGGGAGTCTTTCGTGTTCATCGTACCATTTCCCTGGATCAAGTAGTTTGGTACCCACGAAATACAATATTGAATAATCAGGTGCAAATGCACGAATAGTCTTATAGGAAAAGTATTACAATATAGGCCCGAAGGCAATATCCAACATATATGACCTCATGGTCCAGATACAACCAAAAGTAGAAATTAGGTAAGGCAGCGGAATGAAGGCAGCGGCCTGTCGATTGCCACAGGCAATGACCGGAGACTAAGACCTAGCAGGCACCATTGTCTTCTCCGCCCTCCTGGTAGTAGGCATACGGATCCTCCAAGTCTTCATTTACACCATCTGAAGGTTTGTGCGTATAGCAAGGGTGAATACCAACTGTACTCAATAAGCCAACACAGAAAGGTGCACATGATAGGGGATTCTCAAGGAGATGCCGTGGTTTATTTGCACAAAGCCAATTTTATAAATCTTTTCACAAACCTATCATCTAGCCAAGTCAAGTTTTAGTTCCATAGTTCATTAAGTCAGCGACGGTTCTGTCTACCATCCAGTGTGATTCCAAGGATGGCTTCCCGCCTCTGGTTCGTCATGGTTTTTCTGGGGAGTCTACCCCTTCTCGCCTTTCAAGAAGTTGATCCACCATTGAATAAGAATAAGCATGCAAACCCATCCCATCATTTTAAAATTTAGAGTCTAGCCAAGCGAAAGTCTTGTCACGATGCTCAATATCCGCGAGCATGGCTATTCGAATAGATTGATTCATTCACACTGCAGTGGATGTACACTTTACCCGTACTCCGCGACTCCCCAACAAATGAGCCTACGTCCCAACACATGAGACGGTCACGGCAAAGCCTTTCGATAACCTCACTTTGGCAGTACCCGCTCCATGAACTTAAGCCCTCATGCACTCTAGCCGTCATTTCCTAGCAGTGAGAGGAGTTCTGGCACTCCCGGGGTAAGGGAAGACTTAATTCATCAAGTTATAATACATTCCGATTTTCAATCATCCATTTCCAATCTCATCTCATACATAAGAACCACTATGCAGGGGGTACCACCTCCGCTTGGCTATCTACTCCGCTAGGTCTATACCCATTTGAGAAGTACGGTTGTATCGGCTCGTTTCCGGCTATCTCATGGCTCGGTCCTTACTGACCAGGGTCGGCACTTGCCTTTTCCCGGAATCCACCCAAATCATCCAACGCCCAGTCTAAAACATTTGTTTGGTACTTTCAGCCATCAAAACTTATTTTATCATTTTCATGGCAATATGGCGCTCATGTCTCCACATGCCGTGTCTCAACTACCTTTCCCAAAGGTAGTTGCCCAAGCATATAGCTATTTGTAAAAACATGAGTATGCATGAATCTAATAATGGCATGGCTAAGCATTTTACCAAAGTCATTCTCCGGTTATATGTATCACATCGAGGGTTACAAGGAATAATTAAAGGTAATCAATAACAAGGCATGGAATAACAAGTATAGGTAATTCTTTGTGTATAGCATGCATGTTTAAAGTTTGAAACAACATCATTTCGCAATTGGGATCAATATGTTCAAAGAGTGTGATGACTTCCCTTGCTCGCACGCTTGTTGAGCGGGGTCTTCAATGGAGTCGGTGCTCGCTTTCTTCAAAGCAACCGTACGTGCGAAAGAAAGATTGAATTCGATCGAATTCAATAAGAACGAATAAAAGATCAAGAAAAACCATAAAAGAATTCCAAAATATCTACCCTATGATTTTATTCGAGTTAGGGAAGAAATTTGAATGAAATTCGATCGAAAAAGCGAGTTAGGGTTATTTTTAGGGTTTTCGCCAAAATACCGATTAAAGATAAGGCGATAAGCCAATAAATGTTGTTTGAAAAGATTTTCCATTTAAATGTAGTGAGTTAGAAGGCCAATCATATTTTAAAAAAAATTTACGAGAAAAGCGAAGTACGAGAAATCTTATTTTGGAATCCGAATTTTTCTCCGAAGAAACATATGAGAAAACCATATATTTTTGCACAAATATTTTCCAAAATTCCCCAAAAATATTTCCCAATTTTTCTAGAATTTTTGCCTATTTTTCTAATTTTTCTCTCCTTCATTTCTTTCTTTTTCCTTTTTTTCTTTCTTTTCTTTCTCTTTTTCTTTTCTCCTATTCCTCTCTCTTCTACCAATTCGACCGGCGTCCTTCTCCTCTGTTTCGGCCGGCGGCCAGTGTTAGCGCGAGGGGCGGCGGCTCAGAGACTCACCGACGACGGCGACAACGAGGAGAGGCGACGGAGCACCGGCACACGGCGGCGATGGCGCTTGACGGCTTGCGGTGGCGCTCGGGGGCTTGCGGCGCTCGGCGCTCGGGGGAGGAGAAGGAGAATTGAGGCGGCGAGGTAGGGGAAAACGGGAGGCCTTGCCCCTATTTATAGGCGCGACCGAGCGAGAGAAATGGGGAAAAGGGGACGGTGCACGGCGGTACAGGCAGAGGCACACGCGGCGGCGCGGTTGGCGGGCCGGGCGCGGCAGACGCGGCGCGACGGCAAGGGCCGGCGCGGCGGCGACGCGTGGCGCGAGCGAGGCCGGGTCGGCACGGGCGGGCGACGCGCGGCGCGACGCGGGCGGGGTCCGCGCGGCGGTCGACGCAGCGGCGCGAGCGAGGCCGGGTCCGGCGCAGCGGGCGACGGCGTGCGCCACGCGGCAGCGGCCTCGGGGTCCGGCGCGCGTGGGGAACACGGCGACGTGGCGCGGGCTTCAGCACAGCATGCGCGCGGCGAAGGTTGGCTGCGGCATCGACGTGTCGCGCGGGCGACAGCAGGCGCAGCGGCCGCGGACGGCGGGGGCGCGGGCGACGCGGCGCGGGGCGGGATAACGTGGGCACGCGCGGTGACACGTGGCGAACGACGTGCGTGCGCGGCGGGCCGGGTGCGTCGCGGTTACGCGCGGGCGACACACGACGCGTGGCGGCGGGGCCGGGCGCGGCGCGGTCCGGGCCCTAGGAATGCGATTTCCTATTTTCTCGAATTAAAAATCCTATTTTCCCATTTCTATTTCCTTTCACTTTAAAAATTCAAAATAAATTCTAATATTCCCAAATTGAATTTAGAAATATATCTTCAAACTTTTTCCCCACTTTTTATTATTCAAAATATATTTTTCATATTTATTTATTCCTCCCTTTAAATTCAAGAAAATAGGTCGTTTGGTTAAAAATAAGTTTCTAATTTCTTAATTCTTTTTCAAAAATATTTTCATCATTAAAATCCAAATGTTTAATATTTTTCCTTCACGAATTTAGGATTTAAACCAACATATATTCTTTTAAAAGTATCCTTTTGTAGTCCACAAAATTATATATATGCTCTTTTCAAATATATATTTTGAAATCTTTTTCTCTAGCCGGGATTTCAAAGCCTAGGGTTCTTATCCAACTTCACATCAAAGTAATTCCAGAAGAAACTCTTACGCAACTGAACTGGCAAATAAGATCGAAAAACACGATAAGAAGCAATGACTCCAAAAGGTTTTTGTGAGTTCCGATCTTTAAATTCCGATTTTAATTTCTTCGATTTTCAGGGTGTTACACCTACGCAAACCATCTCCCTTGATAGTGTATCGGGACGGCATAATGTGATTATGCCGATATGGTTTTCGTAAGCGATTTCATAGATTGGATCTATGAATTTTGTGTGGGACCACCGTGTGCTAACCGGCTACTGGCTAGCGGGACCGCCGTGTGTGTCCCCCTTTTTATGTCGTCTTGATATCATATCTGTGCGATAGGTAGAAAATGTTCTACGCCTAACTTATTCTTGCAGAGAATGCTTTGAGATGGTATGGCCCTATTGTATTGTATTGTAATATTCTTTCATATGTGCAATCCCTGTAATATGAAGGGTTACGCGGAGGCTACGCTAGCCGAAAACAAAAACTTTTCTACCACGCAAACCATGAACACTTGCAAGTAAGGGCCGATAGATCGTTACCGATTGGAGTATGCAGCAGAAATATCCAATCAGGAGATATCCGATCTGGAACAGTGCAGCCGATTCCTGGGGACAGCCGATTCACCAATCAGCCGATTCGCAGATGCCGCAGCCGATCCGAGTCGTCCGACCGCATGCGACCCTGTAGGTTCAGGTATACTTGGTTTCGGCTCGAGTCTAACTCAGCCGATCTGTCAGCAGTGGCTCCTAGTAGCACATATCGACACCACAGCATACAAGAATATAATATCAGCTCTGAACCTGTAATGTGTACACAAATCCCTTTGCCTCACGATACCAATTAACCTATAGGCAAGATGTGTGTCATCCCTTCAATAGCTTAACCATTCACTCGAACCGTATTGGATTATCTGTCTGTTGATTGACTCCTCAATCAACTTAGCATGGCCATGCATTTTCATAATCCATTACCTCGAGGGGCCCAGAGATATCTCTCCAAAGAAGGGGCAAATTCCATCTTGATCACTCACATCCCACTCCATGTTTCATAGCAAACCCGAAAACTACCTTTATAACTACCCAGTTACGGAATAGCGTTTGGTAGTCCCAAAGTAGGCTACTACACATGTTGGAATCCATGGTGATCTCAGGTCTAAGGACTTTGTACCAACACTACCTGAGACCAACTAATGACACATTAATTCCTGTAGTGTCTCATGGTGGGTCTATCCAACAATGTGTTCTTTAACACATATGTCCATGTTTATTGATTTGGTATCTCCATACCCATGATATATGAGACATGATCATCAATCAATAAACATGCCGATCTTAGAATCATATTTGTTCCAACAATATGACATATGATCAGGGATCATTTAGAAATAGATTCATACATAAAGAGTCTCATAAATAAGTCATGTACTTATTGATCAATACAAGATGTCTATTTCATGGAACTGAATAACACTTTATTCATAAATACATAAACATTGACCATGATATCCAACATCTTCATGTTGCCTCTAGGGCATATCACTAACAATCTCCCACTTGCACTAGAGTCAATCATGTAAGTATCTAATACCCATTGCTCTTGTGTGCGCCTCATGTTTTGGCTGAGGGAGAGGTTTTGTCAGCGGATCGGCTATGTTAAAATCCGTGTGCACTTTGCATATCTTGACATCACCTCTGTTCACTATCTCACGGATGAGATGATATGGTCGAAGTATGTGTTTGGACTTCTGATGTGATCTCGGCTCCTTGGCTTGCGCAATGCCTCCAATATTATCACAATATAGAGATATTGGACCAGTCGTACTAGTCATCACACCAAGCTCAGAAATGAATTTCTTAATCCAAACAGCCTCCTTTGCAGCTTCTAAAACAGCAATGTACTCGGCCTCCGTTGTAGAGTCAACAATAGTATCCTGCTTGGAACTCTTCCAGCTGACTGCGCCTCCGTTCAGGCAGAACACAAACCAAGATTGCGATCTATAATCATCCTTATCCATTAGGAAGCTAGCATCGGTGTAACCATTTACAACGTGCTCTTCTTCACCTCCATAGACTAGGAACATATCCTTAGTTCTTCTCAAGTACTTAAGGATATTCTTTACGGCAGTCCAGTGACCTTCACCTGGATCTGATTGGTATCTGCTCGTAGCACTCAAAGCGTACGAGACATCTGGACGTGTACAAAGCATGGCATACATGATGGATCCAATTGTCGAAGCATATGGAACCATACCCATCTTATTTCGCTCATCATGTGTCTGAGGACACTGATTCCTGCTAAGATTAATGCCATGTGACATGGAATCATGCATGTTGAACATTTTCTACACCTTGTCAATGTATGTACTTTGGCTTAATCCAATTAGCCTCTTGGATCTATCTCTATAGATCCGAATGCCCAATATGTATGCTGCCTCCCCTTAGTTTTTCATGGAAAAACTATTTTTCAATGAAGACTTGACGGATTCCAAGATAGGGATATCATTTCCAATCAACAATATGTCATCCACATATAAGATTAGAAATACAATTGCGCTCCCACCGACCTTTTTGTAAACACAGGCCTCCTCTTCGTTTTTGATGAAACCAAACCCTTTGATTACTTCGTCAAAACGAATATTCCAACTCCGAGATGCTTGCTTCAATCCATAAATGGATTTCGTAGCTTGCATATCTTTCCAGCGATTTTGGATCGACAAAACCTTGAGGTTGTATCATGTATACATCCTCGCTTAGGTTTTCATGTAGGAAAGCCATTTTGACATCCATCTCGCCATATCTCATAATCGAAATATGCAGCAATCGCTAGGATAATTCGAATAGATTTAAGCATTGCGACGGGCGAGAAGGTTTCATCATAATCAACTCCTTGAATCTGTTTAAAACCTTTTGCCACCAATCGCGCCTTATAGATGTGAACATTTCCATCCATATCGGACTTTTTCTTAAAAACCCATTTACACTCAATGGTTTTGACACCATCGGTGGATCAACCAAGTTCCGAACTTGATTGTCGTACATGGATTCTATTTCGGATTTCATGGCTCCAAGCCACTTGTTGGAATTGGGTCCCGCCATCGCTTCCTCATAGGTCTTAGGCTCATCGTTGTCCAATAACAATATATCACGTTGTTCCGCACTGTGTACTGCGTGTGCACGACGTAATCTTCGCCTCCGTGGGCGGTGTATCTACAACCGGTGGCGCAACACTTTGCTCCTCCGTGGTTCCGTGGTTCGTGGTCGCCGAAACATTTTCTCGGTGTTTCTTGAACTTCTTCAAGATGCACCCTGCTCCCACTAACCCTTCTTGAAAGAAACTCTTCCTCCAAGAAAACACCGTGTCGGGCGACAAACACTTTGCCTTGTTCCCGATTATAAAAGTAACATCCCTTAGTTTCCTTAGGATATCCCACAAAGAAGCACTTGTCGATTTGGGTGTGAGCTTGTCGATCAAACGTTTTACATAAGCTTCGCATCCCGAATTTTGATAAAAGACAGACTAGGGGTTGCCCGTCCATATCTCATATGGTGTCTTTTCAACCGACTTAGATGGAACTCTATTTAGTGTGAGCGCAATGTTTCAAGAGCATATCCCCAAAAGGATAACGAAAGATCACTTTGGCTCATCATGGACCGCACCATGTCAAACAAGGTACGATTTCTCCGTTCGGACACCCCATTCCATTGTGGAGTTCCCGGCGGAGTCAACGTGGAACAATTCCACAATCTTTCGATGATTACCAAACTCTTGGCTCAAGTATTCCTCTCCACGATCCGATCGTAGAAACTTAATTGTTTTCCCTAAATGATTCTCGTACTTCATTCGGAATTCTTTGAACTTTTCAAAGGATTTGGATTTATGCCTCACTAAGTAGATATAACCATATCTACTAAAGTCATCGGTAAAGGTAATGAAGTATCGATAACCACCTCGGCCATTGAGCTCATTGGTCCACATACATCGTATGTACGAGTGCCAACAAGTCACTTGCTCTCTCACCGTGTCCCGCGAAAGGTGCCTTTGTCATCTTACCAAGTAAACAAGACTCGCATGTCTCAAATGATTCAAAATCAAAAGAGTGAAGCAATCCATCCTTATGGAGCTTCTCCATGCGTTTCTTATTTATATGACCTAAGCGACAATGCCGATAAACGTGGGGTTTGTATCATTAGAGAGTTGCCTTTCGTATTAATGTTATAGATGGGAGACGCTTCCAAGATTCAAAACGTATAATCCATTCATCAATGGAGCATGAAAATAGAACATATCTCCGAGATATATTGAACAACCATTGTCCATTGATCTAAAATCATATCCTTCCGCTTGCAGACATGAAGCGGAAATAACGTTTTGACATAGTGTTGGAACACAATAACAATTATGTAATTCCAAAACTAATCCTGAAGGTAGATGAAGTGGCACTGTGCCGACAGCAACTGTAGCAACGCTTGCTCCATTGCTGACGCGCAGGTTTACCTCGCCCCTTCTTAAGCCTCTACTTCTTCTCATTTCCGCAACGATTTGCAAATATGAGCTACTAATCCGGTATCAAATACCCAAGAGTCAGTAGGTGAAGTAGCAAGATTAATGTCTATAACATTAATACCTGAAGCGAAGTCGTACTTTGCTTCTTTTTGAGATCCTCCAGGTACTTCTTGCAGTTCCTTTTTGAGGGCCTGTCTCCTTGCAATAGAAGCGAACGACATCTGATGTCGCCGGACCCTTCTTTCCCTTCTTTGCATTAGATCTCATCGGGAGTTAACTTCATCTCGGTGCAAAGTTTCTTGACAGGTGGTTTGCGCTTAGCCTTCTGCATCATCATCACATGATGACAGTTTTTTTGGATACTCTCCTCAGCCGTCTTTAGCATCCCATGCAATTCGACCAGGGTTCTATCCATATTGTTCATGTGATAATTTAATATGAATGGCTCGAAGCTCGGAGGGAGCGACTGAAGAATCACGTCTATAGCCAACTCTTGGCTAAGAGGGAAAACTAGCTTCTCAATACTCTCGATATAGCCAATCATCTTTATCACATGCGGACTGACGGGATTCCCCTCAACAAGCTTGCACACAAACAAGGACCTCTCGGCCCGAGCTTGGTTCTCAAACATGCCACGCAGTCCCTGAATAATAGTGTGAGCATCGCGGCTCTCATATTGCTTATGAAGTTCAGGGGACATTTTAGCAAGCATGAGACATTATGTCTAGGGCATCATTAGTGTGCTTCTCGTAAGCTCTCCTTGCGTTGCAGGCATTATTTGGCGATCTCTGGATAGGGTACTTCAAGAACGTACTCCTTACGCTCTTGCTTGAGAACAATTCTCAAGTTGTGATACCAATCCATAAAGTTTGTTCCGTTTAATTTCTCTTTCTCGAGAATAGATCGCAAATTAAAAGCACTGGGTGTAGTATTAGCCGCCATTATTCTACGACAGAAAAAGAAAAGTTTAGCACAATGTTTATGCTATGTCTATTGTTAAACAATTTAACATTAGTCTCCCATTATGTATTTTACACCTTCCCTCTAGGTTACGTCTGGGTCAAGATCCACATGTCGGTTAATTTCTAGTAAGCTTTGGCATCACTGCTAGAAAATTAATAACGTCGGTAAGCAACTCCTTGCTAATCACATCTCTATGTGACTCTTGTTGTTGATGTGGCATCTCCATGCCCCGGCGCCAACCTATGCCCCAAGGCCCAAAACTGTTTTGATAGTCTTGTTAAGTAAACCGAATGTTCCCGCCGTATATGTCCGACATATACCCCTCGTGTTATGATAGAGAATGACACTCGCTTTGTCGACCCACCATTGACGAGCATAACGGTGACGGTGCAACATTTGGGAGGGCATCATTACTACTTAATTTTGTGAGGGATGCTATCCTATCAAACAAACATATCACATATGATAGCAAGTAGAATAGCATATAATGAAATAGTATGGCCCCCTTCACATGGTGATCTCCATCTCCATGCCGGTGTAGAGGATCTCCATCTTCATCACCGTTCTTCCGAGTGCCGAATGCTTGATTTCTTCAAACTAAGCTACTACTATAGAAGCTCTAATTGAAGATTACATCGACTCGTAAGTCATGAAAGAATATTACAAGCATTGCACATAAGAAAGAATATTACAGGGATTGCACATATGAAAGAATATTACATGCATCACATGCATCTCATACCTACAATAGGGCCATACCATCTCAAAGCATTCTCTGCAAAAACAAGTTAGGCGTAGAACATTTTCTACCTATCGCAGAGAAACGGTATCGAGACGACCTATAAGGGGGTTGTGCACACGGCGGTCCAATCTATGAAATCGCTTACGGAAACCATATCGGCATAATCACATTATGTCGTCCCGATACACTATCAAGGGAGATGGTTTGCGTAGGCGCGAGGCAGCTAACAAGGTCGGACTACGAGATAGCTTCGGTATAATCACATTATACCGTTCAGATACACTATCAAGGAACGCTATCTCGAACCCAACTCAAACCGAGTTCTATGGATATTGCTTCAACGTAATCACATTACGCCGTTCCGATACACTATCAAGGAACGCAATTACCATCAACTCTCCTCAACAGATCCCGTAAAACCAATTGATCTAATCAAACCGTGCGCTAAACTTGTTCCAGATCCAATCTAAAACCCGAACTAAGCAAGATTAGCTCTGATACCACTGAAGGGTTACGCGGAGGCTACGCTAGCCGAAAACAAAAACTTTTCTACCGCGCAAACCAGGAACACTTGCAAGTAAGGGCCGATAGATCGTTACCGATTGGAGTATGCAGCGCAAAATAGCCAATCAGGAGCTATCCGATCTGGAACAGTGCAGCCGATTCCTGGGGACAGCCGATTCACCAACCAGCCGATTCGCAGATGCCGCAGCCAATCTGAGTCGTCCGACTGCGTTCTCGCGCCTCGCTCCGACTAATGACACATTAATTCCTGTAGTGTCTCATGGTGGGTCTATCCAACAATGTGTTCTCTAACACATATGTCCATGTTTATTGATTTGGTATCTCCATACCCATGATCTGTGAGACATGATCATCAATCAATAAACATGCCGATCTTAGAATCATATTTGTTCCAACAATATGACATATGATCAGGGATCATTTAGAAATAGATTCATACATAAAGAGTCTCATAAATAAGTCACGTACTTATTGATTAATACAAGATGTCTATTTCATGGAACTGAATAACACTTTATTCATAAATACATAAACATTGACCATGATCCAACATCCCCATGTTGCCTCTAGGGCATATCACTAAAACAATATTCTTTCTTACGTGCAATGCTTGTAATATTTTTTCATGACCTACGAGTCGATGTAATCTTCTATTAGAGATTCTATAGTAATAGCTTAGTTTGAAGAAATCAAGCATTCGGCATTTGGAAGAACGGTGATGAAGATGGAGATCCTCTACACCGACATGGAGATGGAGATCACCATGTGAAGGGGGCCATACTATTTCATTACATGCTATTCTTCCTGCTTTCATATATGTGATATGTTTGTTTGATAGGATAACATCCCTCGTAAAATTAAGTAGTAATGATGCCCTTCCAAATATTGCACTGTGACTGTTATGCTCGTCAATTGTGGGTCTGCCAAAGCAGAGTGCCATTCTCTATCATAACACGAGGGGGTATATGTCGGACATATACAGCAAGAGCATTTGGTTTACTTAACAAGGCTATCAAAACAGTTTTGGGCCTTGGGGCATAGGTTGGTGCCCGGGGCATAGAGATGCCACACCAACAACAAGAGTCACATAGAGATGTGATGAGCAAGGAGTTGCTTACCGATGTTATTAATCTTCTAGTCGTGATGCCAAAGCTCACTAGAAATTAATTAATATGTGGATCTTGACCCAATACGTAACCTAGAGGGAAGGTGTAAAACACGTAATGGGAGTCTTATGTTAAATTGTTTAACAATAGACATAGCATAAACATTGTGCTAAACTTTGCTTTTTCTGTTGTAGAATAATGACAGCTAATACCACACCCAGTACCTTTAATTTGCGATATATTCTCGAAAAGGAAAAAAATAAATGGAACAAACTTTATGGATTGCTATCGTAACTTGAGAATTGTTCTCAAGAAATAGCGCAAGGAGTACGTTCTTGAAGTACCCTATCCTGATGATTTGCCTAGTAATGCTACTGATACTGCACGGAGGGCTTATGAGAAGCACACTAATGATTCCCTAGACATACGCTGTCTCATGCTAGCTACAATGTCCTATAAGCTTCAGAAGCAATATGAGAGCAGCGATGCTCATACTATTATTCAGGGACTCCGTGGCATGTTTGATAACCAAGCTAGGGCCGAGATGTTCAACACCTCAAAGCCCCTGTTTGCGTGCAGGCTTGTTGAGGGGAGTCCCGTCAGTCCGCATGTGATAAAATGATTGGCTACATTGAGAGTCTGGAAAAACTAGGTTTTCCCCTTAGCCAAGAGTTGGCTACTGATGTGATTCTCCAGTCGCTCCCTCCGAGCTTCGAGCCATTCATATTGAATTATCACATGAACAGTATGGATAAGACCTTGGCCGAATTGCAGGAGAGTATCCAGAAAAACGGTCATCATGTGATGATGATGCAGAAGTCTAAGCGCAAATCACCTGTCAAGAAACTTTGCACCAAGAGGAAACTAACTCCCGATGAGATCGTGTGTGCCTCCAACGCAAAGAAGGGCAAGAAGGGGTCGGCGGCATCAGATGCTGTTTGCTTCTATTGCAAGAAGACATGTCACTGGAAGAGGAACTGCAAGAAGTACATGGAGGATCTCAAAAGGAAGCAAAGTGCGACTTCTGCTTCAGGTATTAATGTTATAGACATTAATCTTGGTACTTCACCTACTGACTCTTGGGTATTTGATACCAGATCAGTAGCTCATATTTGCAAATCGTTGAAGGGAATGAGAAGAAGTAGAAGCTTGAGAAGGGGCGAGGTGAACCTACGCATTGGCAATGGAGCAAGTGTTGCTACAGTTGCTTTCGGTACAGTACCACTTCATTTACCTTCAGGATTAGTTTTGGAATTAAATAATTGTTATTGTGTTCCAACTCTATGTCAAAACGTTATTTCCGCTTCATGTTTGCAAGCGAAAGGATATGATTTTTGATCAATGGACAATGGTTGTTCAGTTTATCTCAGAGATATATTCTATTTTCATACTCCATTGATGAATGGATTATACGTTTTGAATCTTGAAGCGTCTCCCATCTATAACATTAATACAGAGAGGCAACTCCCAAATGATGCAAACCCCACGTTTATCTGGCATTGTCGCTTAGGCCATATAAATCAGAAACGCATGGAGAAGCTCCAAAAGGATGGATTGCTTTCACTCTTTTGATTTTGAATCATTTGAGACATGTGAATCTTGTTTACTTGGTAAGATGACAAAGGCACCTTTCATGGGACACAATGAAATAGCAAATGACTTGTTGGCACTCGTACATACTGATGTACGTGGACCAATGAGCTCAATGGCCAGAGGTGGTTATCAGTACTTCATTACCTTTACCGATGACTTTAGTAGATATGGTTATATCTGCTTTATGAGGCATAAGTGCGAATCCTTTGAAAAAGTTCAAAGGATTCCAGAATGAAGTACAGAATCATTTAGAGAAAACAATCAAGTTCCTACGATCAAATCGTGGAGGGGAATACTTGAGCCAAGAGTTTGGTAATCATCTGAAAGATTGTGGAATTGTTCCACAGTTGACTCCGCCAGGAACTCCACAATGGAATGGGGTGTCCGAACGGAGAAATCGTACCTTGTTTGACATGGTACGGTCCATGATGAGCCAAAGTGATCTTCCGTTATCCTCTTGGGGATATGCTCTTTAAACAGCTGCGTTCACACTAAATACAGTTCCATCTAAGTCAGTTGAAAAGACACCATATGAGATATGGACAGGGCGACCCCCTAGTTTTGTCTTTCCTCAAAATTTGGGGATGTGAGGCTTATGTAAAACGTTTATAGTCCAACAAGCTCACACCTAAATCTGACAAGTGCTTCTTTGTGGGATATCCTAAGAAAACCAAGGGATATTACTAATCGGGAACACGGCGAAGTGTTTGTCGCCCGACACGGTGTCTTCTTGGAGAAAGAGTTTCTTTCAAGAAGGGTTAGTGGGAGCAGGGTGCATCTTAAAGAAGTTCAAGAAACACCAGAAAATGTTTCAGCTACCACAGAACCACAACAGGAGGAACAAGATGTTGCGCCACCTGTTGTAGATACACCAGCCCCACGGAGGTCTGAAAGATCACGTTGTGCGCCTGACAGGTACACAGGTGTGGAACAACATGATATATTGTTGTTAGAGAACGATGAGCCTAAGACCTATGAGGAAGCGATGGTGGGACTCGATTCCAACAAGTGGCTTGGAGCCATGAAATCTGAAATAGAATTCATGTATGATAATCAAGTTTTGAACTTGGTTGATCCACCCGATGGTGTCAAAACCATTGAGTGTAAATGGGTTTTTAAGAAAAAGGTCGACATAGATGGAAATGTTCACATCTATAAGGCGTGATTGGTGGCAAAAGGTTTTAAACAGATTCAAGGTGTTGATTATGATGAAACCTTCTCGCCCGTCACAATGCTTAAGTCTATTCGGATTATTCTAGCGATTGCTGCATATTTCGATTATGAGATATGGCACATGGATGTCGAAACGACTTTCCTAAATGGAAACCTAAGCGAGGATGTATACATGATACAACCTGAGGGTTTTGTCGATCCACAATCGTCTGGAAAGATATGCAAGCTAAAAAAATCCATTTATGGACTGAAGCAAGCAACTCGGAGTTGGAATATTCGTTTTGATGAAGTAATCAAAGGGTTTGGTTTCATCAAAAATGAAGAGGAGGCCTGTGTTTACAAAAAGGTCACTGGGAGCACAATTGTATTTCTAATCTTATATATGGATGACATTACTGATTGGAAATGATATCCCTATGCTTGAATCCGTCAAGTCTTCATTAAAAAATAGTTTTTCCATGAAAGACTTACGGGAGGCAGCATACATATTGGGCATTCGAATCTATAGAGATAGATCCAAGAGGCTAATTGGATTAAGCCAAAGTACATATATTGACAAGGTGTTGAAAAGGTTCAACATGCATGAATCCAGGAAAGGTTTCTTGCCCATGTCACATGGCATTAATCTTAGCAAGAATCAGTGTCCTCACACACATGATGAGTGGAATAAGATGGGTATGGTTCCATATGCTTCGGCAATTGGATCCATCATGTATGTCATGCTTTGTACACGTCCGATGTCTCGTACGCTTTGAGTGCTACGAGCGATACCGCCGATACAGTGTGAAGGTCACTCATCGCTAAAGAATATCCTTAAGTACTTGAGAAGAACTAAGGATATGTTCCTAGTCTATGGAGGAGAAGAAGAACTCGTTGTAAGTGGTTACACCGATGCTAGCTTCCAAACGGACAAGGATGATTATAGATCACAACCTGGGTTCGTGTTCTGCCTGAACGGAGGCGCAGTCAGCTGGAAGAGTTCCAAGCAGGATACTGTTGCTGATTCTACAACGGAGGCCGAGTACATTGCTGCTCGAAGTTGCAAAGGAGGCTGTTTGGATCAAGAAATTTGTTTCGAGCTGGGTGTGTTGACCAGGTAACCGGTCCAATGTCTCTCTATTTGATAATATGGAGCCATTGCGCAAGCCAAGGAGCCGAGGTCACATCAGAAGTCCAAACACATACTTCAGCGATATCATCTCATCCGCGAGATTGTGGACAGAGGTGATTTCAAGATATGCAAAGTGTACACGGATCTCAACATAGCCGATCCGTTGACAAAACCTCTCCCTCAGCCAAAACATGAGGCACACACAAGAGCAATGGGTATTAGATACTTACGTGATTGACTCTAGTGCAAGTGGGAGACTGTCACTGATATGCCCTAGAGGCAACATGGAGATGTTGGATATCATGGTCAATGCTTATGTATTTATGAATAAAGTGTTATTCAGTTCCATGAAATAAACATCTTGTATCGATCAATAAGTACGTGACTTATTTATGAGACTCTTTACGTATGAATCTATTTCTAAGATCGGCATGTTTATTGATTGATGATCATGTCTCATAGATCATGGTATGGAGATACCAAATAAATATAGATGGACATGTGTTAGAGAACACATTGTAGGATAGACCCACCATGAGACACTACAGGAATTAATGTGCTATTAGTTGGTGTCAGGTAGTGTTGGTACAAAGTCCTTAGACCTGAGATCATCATGGATTCCAACATGTGTAGTAGCCTACTTTGGGACTACCAAACGCTATTCCGTATCTGGGTAGTTATAAAAGTAGTCTTCGGGTTTGCTATGAAACATGGAGTGGAATGTGAATGATCAAAATGGAATTTGCCCCTCCATTCGAGAGATATCTCTGGGCCCCTCGAGGTAATGGATTATGGAAGTGCATGGCCATGCCGAGTCGATTTAGGAGTCAATTAACAAACACATAATCCAATATGTTTCGAGTGAATAGTTAAGCTATTTAAGGAATGGCACACATCTTGCCTATAGCTTAATTGGTATCGTGAGGCAAAGGGATTTGTGTACACATTACAGGTTTAGAGCCGATATTATATTCTTGTATACTATGGTGTCAATACATGCTGCTAGGCGCCGCTATTGACGGTCGGCTGAGTTGGACTCGAGGCGACGGTCGGCTGAGTTCGACTCGGGCCGAAACCGAGTATACCTGAACCTACAGGGTCGCACGCTTAAGGGGATAAGAATAGGCATTCGAGTTGGACTCGGATACGGCTCGATCGAATAGGGATCCGATCAGATGGAGTCCTATGGGCTTACGAAGTCTGGCCGACCAACTCTATGAGATTCGGATAGGATCCGATTCAAAATAGAGTCCCGATGGGCCTCTAGGCCCAACCGGCAACTCTATATAAAGGGGTGAGGGGTGGAGAGCTGATGCATGCAATCGCATTGGATCGAATCAATCTGATTTGGCACAACAGAAGTCGGCGAGATCAATCTCCACGGAAACCCTCCCCACCTTCGAGCCAAAACCCTAGCCTTGCATCTTGTGCTAGCACACGGGTGTTAGGCGTTCTGTCCCCGGACGTGTGGATACCGGTGGAGGCGCTGCTACATTGCGGTGCTGTTCAGTGGCTGCAAATAGGCGTGGTCAGACGGTCGGGCTGCGGTCGGGTGCATCGAGAGAAGACAGGTCGCGATCGGGCGAATCGGCAAATCGGCGAGTCGGCCTGTCGCTGAATCGGCTGCGAGAGATCGGCTGTGGAATCGGCGCATTGGCTACGTCGGATCGGCTGTTGACTTGGGGAATTGGCTATCAGCGAATCGGCTGTGATCAACCAGTATAGTTCCAGATCGGATAGCTCCTGATTGGCTCGTTCCGCTGCATACTCCAACCGGTAAGGATCTATCGACCCTTACTTGCATGTGTTCCTGGTTTGCGCGGTAGAAATTTTTTATTAGCTATCGTAGCTTCCGCGTAACCCTTCATAGATGACCTAACAGATTGATAACAAGCTTAATATATTTTGGCTGCCGTTGATCGAGTTGGAGTAACTTGGAGATAAGGTGATGTCCAAGATGGAGATCATGCGGGATGCTGAAGGGTATAGATTAGTGCACATAATTGGTGAAGGTTCCATATGGCATACGATTGAGATATTGTGTGCGTATGGAAAGCGGAATTTTGGTTTTGGGAAAACCGAGATTCTTACGGTTGGTTTATATCAAGTTTGTACTTATATAGGAAGGTTTCCTAGGTTCTTAGGACTTTCTATATGAGTAGTGGCTTTTGGCTGCGGTTTTTGTGTATAAATAATGACGGGAGGCATAGCCTCTTTGTATCGCTTTGGATTCGAGTTTTAGAGAGTTTTCGAGTTAGGGTTTCAAGTTTAGCTTGAGATTATCTGAGGAGTGCTTTGTTTGCACTTTGTAAACGCAGAGAGATTCAATAAAGATTAATCTTCTTGAAGAATTCTTTGTGTGGCGATTTTCCTCGGTACGACGGCCTGATTGTCGGTTGAACCGGATCTACTGACTGGTCAAACCGCAAGATCTACTGCGGCCAGACCGCATCTTCTACCCGGTCAGACCGCAAGCACACGTGCGATCAGACCGGACGACGTCGGCTTCATCAGGCATCGGCTACTTCGTCAGAATCGGCTAAGGCGATCGGCTACGGGCGGTCAAACCAATGAGACACTTGCGGTCAGACTGACTTCAGAAAACAGAGGGTAAATCTTATTTCTGCTAATATTTATTTTTTTGGTACTCAACCATTCACCCCCCTCTGGTTGGCTTTTCATTGGGTATTCGATCCTACAAGTGGTATCAGAGCCACATTTTTTTGCTTTGGATTTTTATTGATCTAAAGATTTTTCGCCATATCTCATATTTTTTCAACTAAGCCACATGTTTTTGATGGATCCGATTTTGCTTATTGGTGTAGCAAGATGCAATCTTATATAATGGCTCAAGATTACGATGTTTGGCAAAAAGTTGCTCTTCCTTACGAGATTCCTGAAATTATTAATACTGAAGCTTTGAAAATTGATTTTAATAACAATTGCAAAGCTCGTAATATTTTATTGAATGGAATTTGTCGTTCGGATTTTGATCGCATTTCACATCTTCAGACTGCCAATGAGATTTGGATTGCTTTGAGGAATTTTCATCAAGGAACCACTGATATAAAAGAACTTCGTCGAGATCTTTTCAAAAAGGAATACATAAAATTTGAGATGAAACCTGCTGAAGCTTTATATGATTATCTTGGTAGGTTCAACAAAATTTTGAGTGATCTTAGATCTGTTGATTTTTCCTATGACACAAATTACCCACAATGTGAGATTTCTCGTCACTTTTTGAATGGTCTTGACATGTCTATTTGGGAGATGAAAGTTGCTTCAATTCCGGGGTCTGTCACTTTGACTTTGGATTCTCTTTACACTAAACTCAAAACTCATGAGATGAACATTCTTTCTCAGAAAATTGATTCCAAGTCAAGTGCTTTGGTTACTTCCTCTTCTGTTGTTGCTTCTTCATTGGCTGCTTCTTCATCAGCTAGTTCTTCATCGGCTCCCACTGTTCTTGCTTTAATTAATGCCATGTCCAATGAACAACTCGAGCAATTTGAGGAGGAGGACTTGGTTCTTGCCGCTAACAAACTCTCTCGAGCTGTGAACAAAGTCAGGTTCAGGAAAAGAGGAGGACCAGCTCGGTGTTTTGAGTGCGGTGCTTCAGATCACATTCGCTCCAGCTGCACCAAACTTGGGAGAAGGAAGAAGGAGGATAAGAGCGCGAAGAAAATGGAGGATGATAAGCCCAAAGTGAAGCGCTCAAAGGAGATAATCAAGAAAGTGCTAAGCCAAGTCTATGCCGCTTTTGAGCCACTTAGCGACATAGATTCTGATAGCGAGGAAGAGAAGGAAAAGAGCATCTCCGGCGTTTGTCTCATGACGCGTGGAGATGAAGACTCCGAACATGAGGACGATGAGATAAGCTCACTTGAGGATGCAATTCTTGTTTTAAGTGCTAAAAATAAAAAAATATGAAAAAATGTTTAAAAAACAAGAATTTGTCATTGAATCTTTGAATGATGAAATTGCTAGATTAAAATCTCTTATTCCTAATGATGATGATTGCAAAAATTGTGAGGTTTTAATGCTTGAAATTTCAAAGATTAGAGATATCAACGATTCTTAAGTTTTGGCTACTAAACCTTGTTCAACTTGCGATGCTAATGAATTGAAATTAAAAGATGCTTTAGCTTATGTTGAGCATATGGAAGATCTAGTTAAACAAGATGAGGTAGTTTCTTGCTCTAGATGTCTGTTAACGACTAAATTTGGTAACCGAACCCCTAAGTTCTAGCGAGGTTAAAACAGAATCGGATCGGCTGGTTTGACGGAGAAGCAGAGGCTGCGTCGGCTGTGCTCAAATCGGCCGAGTAACGATCGGCTACGGGATCAATCGGCTGAGGTTGGATCGGATGAGGATAGCCGATAGCCGATGCTGAGTCAGAGGAGAAGATAAAACCATTTCCAATGAAAGTGCTTGGACATAAAGTGAAGGATTTGGTTATCAGTTTGCGTGTTAAAAGATATTGCCATCTATAGATAGAGTCCTGTACCAGCAAATGTATCTGTAAATTAGGAATTTGTTTAAACTGTTTATTGTAATGCGGCATGGGTACTTCCCGAGATATTGTCGTATTTTAAATAGTAGTTTAGATAGAGTCCATCGTCTGTATAGATAATGTTATCTTGGGTATAAATAGGACCCGAGACCCACTGTAAACATAAGATCACAATCAATCAAACAACATTCGACGCATCGCCAAACCTTTTCTTCAGACGAGACAATTGATTTGGCTCCGGGCTGCATCGTTTCGATCCCCAAATCCAGGTAAATGCTTGTCGTTAGTGGTATGTTCTATTGATTCTAATGCTTCCATCGTAATGACACATTAGATTTAGGGGTTTATACCGCGCTATTTACCATATATCGCATATAAACTAGAGCGATGTTTGGATCTATCTTGCCATCGATCAGTTCTATCAGGAACCCGCAGCCGATAGGGATAGATCTAAAGGTTGAACTACGTCTTGAGAGGTATAAATCAGCTACAATAGATTAGCTTGTGCTTTTTATTCTTAATGCTGCATCAACATTGAACTATTAAGTCGTTTTTAGAACATCCAATGATCTGTTTAGTTAAATTTATATGTTTAGAGACAGTGTCAGGGTTTCAGCAGGCCTTACCTGCCCTGATATGTTTTTAGTATATTAATTACTAGATTTATGTTAGGACTGCCTCTTATATTAAGATCCCATTCTTGTCGGACATCATAAGCCAAAATCGGCCTGCTAGCAACAGTCGACAGCCGATTTCCTGGGCTAAGTATATCTGATTCAAGAATGATATCTTTTCATAAGAATCATCGGAGTACTAGCCGATCCATAGTTAGCTTTTCAGTATCGGCTAGGTTATCAATACATATATTTATTATCCTTTACTGTATTTTGGTTAAGCGGCTGATGTTGTCTTGATATAGCCGATCCATTCCAGTCACTTGGCTTAAATATATTTTAGGATATTATATATATGCTCATGGATTCCCTCAGTCAATCCAGTGGGGATCTAACCTAACACTTAATGCACATATCTTGTTTTTCTTGTTGGTTAATAGATCAAACCAACTGGCACGCCTTGAATAGCATAGGTAGCCAAGAAGGATCTGCACTGGAGTTAAGTAGATCTCCCAAGCCCGCGTGAGAGAAATTTCTCGTCAACACGCTTCTTGGCACGCCGGTGGGACTTTCTTTGTCAACTCGGCTAGGACGCATCGACGCAGCCGACATGATGGTCAACTCTAAGAGCCCCAATGTTTCTCAAGACAACATCGTGCCTGTGATGATGGAGCAATTATTGGCTGAGCAGCAAGCCGGTTACAAGAAGATGGTCGAAGAGCTCCAGCCAACTACTTACAATCATTCACCCGCACAAGATTCGGGGCTATACATCGAAGTACAAGTTCAGCATAGACGAGCTCAAGGCATCCTCCTCCAATGGATCAAAGGGCAAACAAAAGGTGGAGGAGCAGATTCAGGAACAAGATTATTCGGCCCTGCATACTTTGCAAGACCGGATCGATTCGGCCATCCATCATGCGCTGGTCAACCAGAGTAGCATCCTTGTCAACACTCTCAACAACATGATTGCTACTGTGGTCGACGCCAAGATAGCCGACTAGCTGCAACAGGGGCCGACGTACTTCACGGACGGCCAATTTCCTGGTTACAGGATGTTGGTCACCCAGAATCGGCCGATCCCATCGTCAGCACAAGTAGGGCCGCCAGGAGGGGTCCTCAACCAGCCGAATTCGTCAGGATCGGCTGTGAAACCGATGATCACTATGCTGAACCGGCAACAACAGCTGCCCTAGGACCAGATCGTAACATGTTCAACGACAATCGGCAGTTAGAGCCGATTGCCCAGATTGACCTGGACAGACGATACAACACCGATGGCCGACAGCTGTTCCCAGTGAAGGGTTACGCGGAGGCTACGCTAGCCGAAAACAAAAACTTTCACCGCGCAAACCAGAACACTTGCAAGTAAGGGGCCGATAGATCGTTACCGATTGGAGTAGAGTGCGCGGAATAACCAATCGGGCAATCCGATCCGGAACAGTGTAGCCGATTCCCGGAGACACCGATTCGCCAATCACCGATTCGAGTCGTTCGGCCGCGTTCTCACGCCTCGCTCCGATGCGCCCGACCGCACCGATTCCACCACGCCGATCGCTCCGATTGCAGCCGATCCGGCCGATCAACAGCGCGCAACGAGCGCCGCCTCTACCGGTATCCACACGTCCGGGGACGAACGCCGTACACCCGTGTGCTAGCACGCGATGCAAGGCTAGGGTTTGGCTCGAAAGTGGGAGGGTTTCCGTGGAGATTGATCTCGGCGACTTCGTTGCACGCGATGCAATTGATGTCTCTTCGCTCTCCACCCCTCCCTCCTTTATATAGAGTTGGCCGACCGGGACTAGTGGCCGATTAGGACTCTATTTTGAATCGATCTCATCCGTATCTCATAGAGTTGGCCGCCCATACGTCGTAAGCCCATAGGACTCTATCCGATCGGATCCCTATCCGATCGAGCCGTATCCGAGTCCAACTTGAATATCTATTCTATCCCCTTAAGCGTGCGACCCGTAGGTTCAGGTATACTCGGTTTCGGCTATAGTCTAACTTAGCCGATCGTCGGCTCGAGTCCAACTCAGCCGACCCGTCAACGCGGCGCCTAGCAAGCACATATTGACACCATAGTATACAAGAATAATATCGGCTCAACCCGTAATGTGTACACAAATCCCTTTGCCTCACGATACCAGCTAAGCTATAGGCAAGATGTGTGCCATCCCTTCAATAGCTTAACCATTCACTCGAACCGTATTGGATTATCCGTCTGTTGATTGACTCCTCAATCAACTTAGCATGGCCATGCATTTCCATAATCCATTACCTCGAGGGGCCGAGATATCTCTCCAAAGGAGGGGCAAATTCCATCTTGATCACTCACATCCCACTCCATGTTTCATAGCAAACCCGAAAACTACCTTTATAACTACCCAGCACGAATAGCGTTTGGTAGTCCCAAAGTAGGCTACTACACATGTTGGAATCCATGATGATCTCAGGTCTAAGGACTTTGTACCAACACTACCCGAGACCAACTAATGGCACATTGATTCCCGTAGTGTCTCATGGTGGGTCTATCCAACAATGTGTTCTCTAACACATATGTCCATGTTTATTGATTTGGTATCTCCATACCCATGATCTATGAGACATGATCATCAATCAATAAACATGCCGATCTTAGAATCATATTTGTTCCAACAATATGACATATGATCGAGGATCGTTTAGAAATAGATTCATACATAAAGAGTCTCATAAATAAGTCACGTACTTATTGATCAATACAAGATGTCTATTTAATGGAACCGAATAACACTTTATTCATTTATACATAAACATTGACGTGATATCCAACATCTCCATGTTGCCTCTAGGGCATATCACTAACAATCTCCCACTTGCACTAGAGTCAATCATGTAAGTATCTAATACCCATTGCTCTTGTGTGCGCCTCATGCTTCGGCGAGGAGAGGTTTTGTCGCGGATCGGCTATGTTGAGATCCGTGTGCACTTTGCATATCTTGACATCACCTCTCGTCCACTATCTCGCGGATGAGATGATATCGCCGAAGTATGTGTTTGGACTTCGATGTGACCTCGACTCCTTGGCTTGCGCAATGGCTCCACTATTATCACAATAGAGAGACATTGGACCGTCGTACTAGTCATCACACCAAGCTCGAAACGAATTTCTTGATCCAAACAGCCTCCTTTGCGCCTTCCAACAGTATCCCGCTTGGAACTCTTCCACTGATCTGCGCCTCCGTTCAGGCGAACACGAACCCGAGTTGCGATCTATAATCATCCTTGTCTGTTTGGAAGCTAGCATCGGTGTAACCACTTACAACGAGCTCTTCCTCACCTCCATAGACTAGGAACATATCCTTAGTTCTTCTCAAGTACTTAAGGATATTCTTTACTGCAGATCCAGTGACCTTCACCTGGATCGGATCGATATCCGCTCGTAGCACTCAAAGCGTACGAGACATCCAGGCGTGTACAAAGCATGGCATACATGATGGATCCAATTGCCGAAGCATATGGAACCATACCCATCTTATTCCGCTCATCATGTGTCCGAGGACACCGATTCTTGCTAAGATTGATGCCATGTGACATAGGCAAGAAACCTTTCTTGGAATCATGCATGTTGAACCTTTTCAACACCTTGTCAATGTATGTACTTTGGCTTAATCCAATTAGCCTCTTGGATCTATCTCTATAGATCCGAATGCCCAATATATATGCTGCCTCCCTAAGTCTTTCATGGAAAAACTATTTTTCAATGAAGACTTGACGGATTCAAGCATAGGGATATCATTTCCAATCGGTAATATGTCATCCACATATAAGATTAGAAATACAATTGCGCTCCCACTGACCTTTTTGTAAACACAGGCCTCTTCTTCGTTTTTGATGAAACCAAACCCCTTGATTACTTCATCAAAACGAATATTCCAACTCCGAGATGCTTGCTTCAATCCATAAATGGATTTCGTAGCTTGCATATCTTTCCAGCGATTCTCGGATCGACAAAACCCCGAGGTTGTATCATGTATACATCCTCGCTTAGGTTTCCATTTAGGAAAGCCGTTTTGACATCCATCTCGCCATATCTCATAATCGAAATATGCAGCAATCGCTAGGATAATCCGAATAGATTTAAGCATTGCGACGGGCGAGAAGGTTTCATCATAATCAACTCCTTGAATCTGTTTAAAACCTTTCGCCACCAATCGCGCCTTATAGATGTGAACATTTCCATCCATATCGGCCTTTTTCTTAAAAACCCATTTGCACTCAATGGTTTTGACACCATCAGGTGGATCAACCAAGTTCCAAACTTGATTGTCGTACATGGATTCTATTTCGGATTTCATGGCTCCAAGCCACTTGTTGGAATCGGGTCCCACCATCGCTTCCTCATAGGTCTTAGGTTCATCGTTGTCCAACAACAATATATCACATTGTTCCGCACTGTGTACTGTCGGGTGCACGACGTGATCTTTCGACCTCCGTGGGCTGGTGTATCTACAACCGGTGGCGCAACACTTTGCTCCTCCCGTTGTGGTTCGTGGTCGCTGAAACATTTTCCGGTGTTTCTTGAACTTCTTCAAGATGCACCCTGCTCCCACTAACCCTTCTTGAAAAAAACTCTTTCTCCAAGAAGACACCGTGTCGGGCGACAAACACTTTGCCTTGTTCCCGATTATAAAAGTAATATCCCTTAGTTTCCTTAGGATATCCCACAAAGAAGCACTTGTCGATTTGGGTGTGAGCTTGTCGATCAGAACGTTTTACATAAGCTTCGCATCCCCAAATTTTGAGAAAAGACAAACTAGGGGTTGCCCGTCCATATCTCATATGGTGTCTTTTCAACCGACTTAGATGGAACTCTATTTAGTGTGAGCGCAGCTGTTTCAAGAGCATATCCCCAGAAGGATAACGGTAGATCACTTTGGCTCATCATCGACCGCACCATGTCCAACAAGGTGCGATTTCTCCGTTCGGACACTCCGTTCCATTGCGGAGTTCCTGGCGGAGTCAACCGTGGAACAATTCCACAATCTTTCGATGATTACCAAACTCTTGGCTCAAGTATTCCCTCCACGATCCGATCGTAGAAACTTGATTGTTTTCCCTAAATGATTCTCGTACTTCATTCTGGAATTCTTTGAACTTTTCAAAGGATTCGGACTTATGCCTCATTAAGTAGATATAACCATATCTACTAAAGTCATCGGTAAAGGTAATGAAGTATTGATAACCACCTCTGGCCGTTGAGCTCATTGGTCCACATACATCGGTATGTACGAGTGCCAATAAGTCACTTGCTCTCTCACTATGTCCCGTGAAAGGTGCCTTTGTCATCTTACCAAGTAAACAAGACTCACATGTCTCAAATGATTCGAAATCAAAAGAGTGAAGCAATCCATCCTTATGGAGCTTCTCCATGCGTTTCTTATTTATATGGCCTAAGCGACAATGCCGGATAAACGTGGGGTTTATATCATTAGAGAGTTGCCTTTCGTATTAATGTTATAGATGGGAGACGCTTCAAGATTCAAAACGTATAATCCATTCACCAATGGAGCATGAAAATAGAACATATCTCTCGAGATATATTGAACAACCATTGTTCATTGATCTAAAATCATATCCTTCCGCTTGCAAACATGAAGCGGAAATAACGTTTTGACACGTGTTGGAACACAATAACAATTATTTAATTCCAAAACTAATCCTGAATGTAGATGAAGTGGTACGTGCCGACAAGAACGTAGCAACGCTTGCTCCATTGCCGACGCGCAGTTCACCTCGCCCCTTCTCAATCCTCTACTTCTTCTCATTCCCGCAATGATTTGCAAATATGAGCTACCGATCCGGTATCAAATACCCAAGAGTCGTAGGTGAAGTAGCAAGATTAATGTCTATAACATTAATACCTGAAGCGTAAGTCGTACTTTGCTTCTTCTTGAGATCCTCCATGTACTTCTTGCGCTTCCTTTTCCAAAGGCCTGTCTCCTTGCAAGTAGAAGCAAACGGCATCGATGCCGCCGACCCTTCTTGCCCTTCTTTGCATTAGAGGCACTCGCGATCTCATCGGGAGTTAACTTCCTCTTGGTGCAAAGTTTCTTGACACGTGGTTTGCGCTTAGCCTTCGCATCATCATCACATGATGACCATTTTTCCGGATACTCTCCTCACTGTCTTTAGCATCCCATGCAATTCAGCCAAGGTCCTATCCATATTGTTCATGTGATAATTTAATATGAATGGCTCGAAGCTCGGAGGGAGCGACCGGAGAATCACATCGTAGCCAACTCTTGGCTAAGGGGAAAACCCGCTTTTCCGGACTCTCAATGTGGCCAATCATCTTTATCACATGCGGACCGACGGGATTCCCTCAACAAGCTCGCACGCAAACAAGGACTTTGAGGTGTTGAACCTCTCGGCCCGAGCTTGGTTCTCAAACATGCCACGCAGTCCCCGAATAATAGTGTGAGCATCGCTGCTCTCATATTGCTTCAAGCTCGGGGACATTGTAGCAAGCATGAGACAGCTTATATCTAGGGCATCATTAGTGTGCTTCTCATAAGCCCTCCGTGCGCTTGCAAGTGGCATTAGTTGGCAAATCCTCTGGATAGGGTACTTCAAGAACGTACTCCTTACGCTCTTGCTTGAGAACAATTCTCAAGTTGCGATACCAATCCATAAAGTTTGTTCCATTTAATTTTTCCTTTTCGAGAATAGATCGCAAATTAAAGGTACTGGGTGTAGTATTAGCCGCAATTTATTCTACAACGTAAAAGCAAAGTTTAGCACAATGTTTATGCTATGTCTATTGTTAAACAATTTAACATTAGACTCCCATTACGTATTTTCCACCTTCCCTCTAGGTTACGTATTGGGTCAAGATCCACATGTTAATTAATTTTCTAGTGAGCTTTGGCATCACCGCTAGAAAATTAGTAACATCGGTAAGCAACACCTTGCTAATCACATCTCTATGTGACTCTTGTTGTTGGTGTGGCATCTCCATGCCCCGGCGCCAACCTATGCCCCAAGGCCCAAAACTGTTTTGATAGCCTTGTTAAGTAAACCAAATGCTCCCGCATGTATATGTCGACATATACCCCTCGTGTTATGATAGAGAATGGCACTCGCTTTGGCACCCACCATTGACGAGCATAACGGTGACGGGTGCAACATTTGGAAGGGCATCATTACTACTTAATTTTGAGAGGGATGCTATCCTATCAAACATATCACATATGAAAGCAAGAAGAATAGCATATAATGAAATAGTATGGCCCCCTTCACATGGTGATCTCCATCTCCATGTCGGCGCTGAGGATCTCCATCTTCGGCACCATCTTCCAAGTGTCGAATGCTTGATATCTTCAAACTAAGCTACTACTATAGAAGCTCTAATTGAAGATTACATCGACTCGCAGGTCGTGAAAGAATATTACAAGCATTGCACGTATGAAAGAATATTACAGGATTGCACATATGAAAGAATATTACATGCATCACATGCATCTCATACATACAATAGGGCCATACCATCTCAAAGCATTCTCTGCAAAAACAAGTTAGGCGTAGAAACGTTTTGTACCTATCGCAGAGATACGACATCGAGACGACCTATAAGGGGGTACGCACACGGCGGTCCCGCTAGCCGGTTAGCGGGCGGCTACGCTAGCCGAAAACAAAAACTTTTACCGCGCAAACCAGGAACACTTGCAAGTAAGGGGCCGATAGATCGTTACCGATTGGAGTAGAGTGCAGCGGAATAACCAATCGTGGCAATCCGATCCGGAATGGTGTAGCCGATTCCCTGAGACAGCCGATTCGCCAATCAGCCCGATTCGAGTCGTTCGGCCGCGTTCTCACGCCTCGCTCCGATGCGCCCGACCGCACCTCGATTCCACCACAGCCCGATCGCTCCGATTGCAGCCGATCCGGCCGATCAACAGCGCGCAACGTAGCAGCGCCTCTACCGGTATCCACACGTCCGGGGACGAACGCCGTACACCCGTGTGCTAGCACGCGATGCAAGGCTAGGGTTTGGCTCGAAAGTGGGGAGGGTTTCCGTGGAGATTGATCTCGGCGACTTCGTTGCACGCGATGCAATTGATGTCTCTTCAGCTCTCCACCCCTCCCTCCTTTATATAGAGTTGGCCGACCGGGACTAGTGGCCGATTAGGACTCTATTTTGAATCAGATCTCATCCGTATCTCATAGAGTTGGCCGCCCATACGTCGTAAGCCCATAGGACTCTATCCGATCGGATCCCTATCCGATCGAGCCGTATCCGAGTCCAACTTGAATATCTATTCTATCCCCTTAAGCGTGCGACCAGTAGGTTCAGGTATACTCGGTTTCGGCTATAGTCTAACTTAGCCGATCGTCGGCTCGAGTCCAACTCAGCCGACCGTCAACAGCGGCGCCTAGCAGCACATATTGACACCATAGTATACAAGAATAATATCGGCTCAACCTGTAATGTGTACACAAATCCCTTTGCCTCACGATACCACTAAGCTATAGGCAAGATGTGTGCCATCCCTTCAATAGCTTAACCATTCACTCGAACCGTATTGGATTATCCGTCCGTTGATTGACTCCTCAATCAACTTAGCATGGCCATGCATTTCCATAATCCATTACCTCGAGGGGCCCAGAGATATCTCTCCAAAGGAGGGGCAAATTCCATCTTGATCACTCACATCCCACTCCATGTTTCATAGCAAACCCGAAAACTACCTTTATAACTACCCGTTACGGAATAGCGTTTGGTAGTCCCAAAGTAGGCTACTACACATGTTGGAATCCATGATGATCTCGGTCTAAGGACTTTGTACCAACACTACCGAGACCAACTAATGGCACATTGATTCCCGTAGTGTCTCATGGTGGGTCTATCCAACAATGTGTTCTCTAACACATATGTCCATGTTTATTGATTTGGTATCTCCATACCCATGATCTATGAGACATGATCATCAATCAATAAACATGCCGATCTTAGAATCATATTTGTTCCAACAATATGACATATGATCGTGGATCGTTTAGAAATAGATTCATACATAAAGAGTCTCATAAATAAGTCACGTACTTATTGATCAATACAAGATGTCTATTTAATGGAACTGAATAACACTTTATTCATTTATACATAAACATTGACGTGATATCCAACATCTCCATGTTGCCTCTAGGGCATATCACTAACACCTGTGTCCACCAACACCCACCACCGGTGAATTGGCCGCCTCCCGCCGATCATCCACTCCACTACCGTATCAAGGAGGCCGCCAAGATCATCACTACAGCCTCGACGCCACCACCACCGTAATGGCAAGCACCCGCACCATATGATCCATATGAGCCGATAAAGCAGACAACCGAACTTGGGCCGATTTGATTGCGACGTCATGCGCGATCAATTCGGCCTCAAGCCAAAGGACTCAGGGAACATGTATCGATATCCTTATCTAGAGCATTTTGAGCGGATTTCGTTGCCCAACCGATACAAGATCCCGATTTTTCAAAGTTCTCGCAAGACATCGTTTCGACCTATGAGCATGTCGCCGATTCTTGGCGCAATGCGGTGAAGCATCGGCTACGACGCCTTGAGAGTTCATTTGTTCCCCACGTCCCTTTCGGGATCGACTTTTACCTGGTTCTCTTCATTGCCTTACAACTCAATTCGAGCTAGGCCGATCTCGAAAAACAATTTCATAGCTACTTTTAGTCCAAGCAACCATGAAATGAAGTTGTCGACCTCACCAGATCGTGCAAAAGCACAACAAATCGGTTCAAGAATACATCCAACGCTTCGAGAGATGTGGAACCGATGCTACAGCCGTGCTATCGGACGCCATAGCCGATTTGGCCTTCCACACTGATCACGCCGATCCATGAACGCTTCTCCGCTCGGGACTTCGACGCACTGGCACATCGGCATAGAAGGTGATGGCCCATGAATAAAGATTTTAAGACACCAGGAAGGCCGTCAAGAACATAACTCAACTCGTCGTTGAGTCGATTTTCATTCGAACGACGATGACGCAGAGGTGGCGGCAGCCGAATGGGCCAAGAACAAGAAAGCCATCGTCTGCTAGTGGCTGCTGAAGATGGCCAAAGAAGAAATGACTTCGATATCACCAAGGCCGACAGGATTTTTGACTTATTGCTCAAGGAAAAATAGATCCAGCTCCGTGAAAACCACGTGATCCCATCGGCCGAAGAACTAAAGAAGAAGAAATATTGCAAGTGGCACAACTCCACATCCCACTCCACTAGCGATTGCAAAGTCTTCGCAGCGAGATCCAGTCGGCAATAGAAGCCGGAAAACTCAAGTTCGCCGATTCCAATCGGCCGATGAAGGTAGATGGCCACCCCTTCCCAATCAATATGGTTCAGACCGGCCCTAGGCAAACTGATCGGCAGCGTAGAATGACATTGTTGAAACTTGGTTTCGGCAATAGAAATTTGGGGGTGCAGTCAAGATCGCCAAGCACAATGGGTTAGATTGGAGAAAGGAATTTAGACAGTTCAGCCCTCTCGTGAGGTAATACCCTACTCCTGTTTTGGTGGATTCGATCCGCCGAGTGCTTTTATTGATCTCGTGATCTAAAGCTGGAAGCTAAAGGCTCATAAAGCATATGATGTCTGCTATTGCATATCCCTCAAGGGACGCCCCTTACCCCCCTTATATAATCTTGGGAGGAGGGCTTACGGATCGAAAACCCTATCTTACTCTAAGTCGGTTTCTCAATCTTACCAAACCGTGACTATAGGCCGTTGCCTTATCTCAATCGGCAACATAACACCCAAGTCATGTTTGGTTTACGATATGGTAGGCGCAATCTATCCCTACCTCCGGTCGGATAAGCTTGCCATGTAGATACCCGATTGCCATAATCTCCACGAAGCCCCGAGTCCTTTTCGCGACGAGAGAACTCAGCTTCAAACCAAAACAACACTCGGCCAAAAACCTTTTTGGCCGAGTGCTTCCGGCGCCGAGTAACTCCATCATCTCTGCTGAATCTTCCCGAGTGGTTCCAAAGACTGTAAAGGGCTGGAAAATATCTAAAAAATTCTCGAAATAAATATCTAGGTGCATCTCCCGATGCACCAATTAGGTGTAGCCCCCGACTATATGGTTAGTCAAAATTAGACTAAACGTATAGTCAAGAACTATAAAAAATCATCCTCACGTAATGCTTAGCTCATGCTAAAGCAATCATACAAAATTTCATCACTCGGTAAGCTCATGCTCATCCGAGTGAATTTGCACGAGTCATCTCAGAACAAATAACTCAATGAACCCTCATGGGTGAAAAAGCACTCTGTAAGTTCATACTTATCCGAGTAGATCTGCCCGAGTCATCTCGGAACAAATATTTTAATCATCCCTCATGGGTAAATAAGTTTTTCAATCGCATGAAAAAATATGACCAAGTTATTAAATAGCTCTTGCCATAATACCGGTCTCAATCTATAAAGATCTTCACCAAGGTGGAAAAATAGCATTGATATAATCACTTAATCAATCGCTAAAAACCAAACAGCCCTTGTCATCAAGGCAGCTATAAAAAGCTTTGCGTTGGTCACCTCTCAAATTGCATCGTGCCGCCTTCTCATGAAGTCAAGCAAACCGCGGTATGAAAGGATTTCCAAAGGTATAGGGCATTCGGACACGTGCATATTGCCAAGGCAGATCTGCATAAGCTCATCCGCTTAAGTCCCTAAGGACACGTGTCGGGCCACACCTTAGCTGGGCCGCAGATTCTCTCATGGGCTCGGCCCAATCATAAGAAGACCTAGCGCAACCCTCAAATCTTTCTATAAAGCCTCGAGGTCATCCCCGCCACTTCATCTACCCAAAAATTTCCTCTTTTCGTAGCGCTGTTCACCAGCTCCCTGCGGAAAACCCTAAACTCGCGTGCTCCCGAATGCATCCACCCAAGAGCTCGCTTCTTGCCACAAACCAGCTTCTGCAGCCAACTCCCAAGATCCCTTGCTCAAGCCCCATCCTTTCCGACCATATCCACTTCCCACCCAAACCACTCTCGTGGCGGATGAAAAGAAAATCCCCTTCGACCAATGGGCCACATCGGATGTGAGGGAATCTACCCTCAAGGAGATGGTGAAGCACGGCGTGCTTCCCCAAGGAGATCGTGGTGGGCGCCGGCGGCGGGTGAAGATTTCCCAACCCCGAACACCGGTGAGCTTGTTGTGTTTACCTCTTTCTTTTACTGCGGATTTAGCCTCCCCACTTCCGAGTTCTTCCGGGGGCTGTTGGATTATTATGGGCTTCAACTCTACCATCTGAACCCCAACTCCATGCTTCACATCGCTCTTTTCATCCATGTATGTGAAGCTTTCCTTGGCATCCTACCCCACTTCCATCTCTTCCGCCACATGTTCTATCTCAAGCCGCATCCCAACAATGACCAGCCCGTGTTGTTGGCGGGCAGCTTCCAACTCCGCGGATCCCGCGCAAGGAGTATTTCTCTCCCTTTGAAATCTTCCAATAAGGGATGGCACACGGCCGGTTCTACATCGCAATCTCGAACCCAGCTTGCCAACCTTTGTCGGCCTTCCTCCCGTACCCAAGCATACTTGGAGCACTATACCAGTGGCTCAAGATTGGGACGAGGCCAACAAACCGCTTGCGAAGATCCTAGCGATGAAGCGAAAGGTCTTCACGGCGAGCGGATCACTCGGCACTTCATCGTGCCGACCGGCTCCAATCAAAGAGCGGTCGAAGCCAGCCTTCGAGTACGAAGGCGGGAAGGACCCCAATCGGGAAGATCAAGATCCACTCAGCTACGAGGTCCTGAAGATCCGAATGTATAAGATCTTCTCGACTAGAATCGCAAGAGCACTTCCTCGTGCTTCGCCGGTTCTTCTCTTCGCATCCACCGCCTCCTCCTCCGGTAAGCCGACTGACGCAGTTCGAACCTTTTTGTTGAAAATTTTCTTTGTCTTCATTCTTACTGCATTTGTTGTTGCAGGAGGCCCCAGGACATAGATCCCGCCGGAAGGGCGAGGACCTACTCTAGCTGCTGCACCTGAGGCACCTAGGCCTGCGGAACAAAGGCCTCGGAGCTCTCTCCCAAGCGATAGCGCTTCGGGCAGGAAGCCCTCACCTCCAAAGAAGGACATCCCGAGGAAGGAGCCCCCGACTGCCAGCCGGGACGCTCCGACTGGGGACCAGTCAGCTGCGGAGAAGCCCAAGGCTTCGGCTCAGAGTGCTCCGACTGAGGACCAGTCGGCGAGAAGCCAGAAGAAGGAGGCCAGCCGGGCTGCTCCACCCAAAAGTGTAGCCACTGAAGCCAGTAAGTCTCGAGTCCAAATCTTGTCTTTAATCTTTAGCTCGCATCTCTTGTGTCTTCATCTTCTTCTTCCTAAACTGTCGCCCACAGTGGAGGAAATCCCAGTGTACGCTTCTGAAACCTGGGTTCCCCCGATTAAAATCGAGTGGCGAGACTCGGAAGGCCAGAAGCATGGCATCGTCTTGGACAAGCAAGCCGAAGCCGAAGAAAGGGATGCCCTCATCAACAGCCTAAACGAGGCAACTTGGCTACTCAACGTAAGCCTTGATCTTTCTTCTCTTGTTGTATTATTGCTTCTCTTCAGTCGGTCAACCTTGGATCTCGCGTGCAGAAGGAGTATTGCTGATCCATGGCGAAGTCCGAGGTGCTGGAGAAACTGGTTCCTCATCTGAACTCCTTGGAGGACGTCCAGCGAAGCGAAGACCACTCAGAGGAGGCCGCATCGCGGAGGCGGCCCCGAGGAAGGAAATAGCCGAACTCCGGAGGAGAACCTAGACTGCGCGGTTCGTCGGGAGTAAGTCTACCCTTCCCAATTTCTTTATGGGTTCTAGTGCCGAGCTTGGTTGCTGATAGCTTTCCGTGTTTGTAGAAAATTCGACGGAGGTCCACTCGCTCCAGTCCAATGGAGGCGGTCGCAAGAAGACCGAGTTGGAGGCCGAGTTTGAAGGTGGGCTTCTTCAAAGTAACCTTCTTTGTGCCGCTTTATTTCCGAGTACTTTGCGTGATCGATTCTTTTGGCAGCTTACAAAGTCAAGACCCGAGCTCAATACGACGTGCTTCTTGAGAGGGTCAAATGAGCGAGAGGTCCGGGAAGAGGTTGCTAATGCGGCGACGCCAATCTTGTAATCTTTGTTTTACCGGGGGTCGGGGCCGTTCGCTAGAGCCATTGGAAATCTTTGACAAGTCGCGGAGGGCCCCGACCAATATTTGGCGAACATCACCGAGGCCGCCAACATGGGGGCTGGTCCGCTCTTGCTCGACCAAGTCTCTACCCCGAGTGGATATCAACTCGGTCGGAGAGGGCTTCGCGACGGGACCTCGGATGAGCAGGCCCTAGACATGCTGAGTGAAGCGCAGGAGTCGGCGAAGAAGATTTCTGTCGATGTAGTGAATAACTTCCAATCTGCCTCATGAACATTGTTTTGTAAACATTGTATGATCATGGCACTCTCATGTAGGCTTGTGAATATTCAATCTATTTATGTTAATGCCCTGATCCGAGTTTTTATGTAAAATTTCTTAAGTAATTTTCGTTCGACTGTCACCGAGCCTAGGCTCGATTAGGCCATCAGAAAATTCTCAGTCTTTAAACACTGAACTCGAATCGAGGAACATTAAACAATGATAAACCAAATCATGCACAAAAGTTGATGAGGAAAACTATGCTTTATTGACATATGTACAGCCCCCGTCTGCTAACTCAAGAAATCATCTTGCTTGAGGTTGGCAGTCAAGAAAAAAACATGAAACTTTAGTCAATTTAAGCATAAAATCGTCGAAGATACTCGATGTTCCAGGAGTTTTCCACCATAGATCCGTCTTCGTGCTTTAGTCGGTATGCACCAGGTCGAGTCACCTCAACGATTATGTATGGTCCTTCCCATAAGGGGGATAACTTGTGACGGTCTTCGGTGGTTTGAATCTTGCGCAGAACCAAGTCGCCAACGATGAAAGCTCGTGCTCGAACGTTGTGACTGTGGTATCGTCTGAGCCCTTGAAGATATTTTGCCGACCGGATGAGGGCTGCCTCTTGGGCCTCTTCCAGGTCGGGTGAGGTCGTCCACTCGGTCGGGGTCATAGCGTTCATCGTTGAAGCCTGCGGACTCGGAGGGATTCATACTCCATCTCATTTGGCAACATGGCTTCTGCGTCGTAGACCAAAAAGAAAGGAGTTTGGCCGGTAGCCCGACTGGGTGTGGTCCGCAGAGACCATAGGACCGAGGGAAGCTCTTGGACCCACTTGCCTGCGTAAGGGTTTAGGCGATCGAACACGCGAGCCTTGATGCCTTGAAGGACCATGCCGTTGGCCCGTTCGACTTGTTCGTTGCTTTTGGGATGTGCGACTGATGCATAACAGATTTTGATTCCGAAATCTTCGCAGAATTCCTTGAAGACGCCTCCCGTGAATTGAGTCCCATTATCGGTTATGATTCTGTTTGGGATGCTGAAGCGGTGCACGATGTTGAGGAAGAAATCCCGTGCCTTGTCAGCAGTGATTGTGGCAACCGGCTTGGCTTCAATCCACTTGGAGAACTTGTCGATTGTGACGAAGAGGTGTGTAAATCCTCCTAGAGCTTTCTTGAAAGGACCGACCATGTCCAAGCCCCATACCATGAACGACTAGGATAGTGGGATTGTCTGTAGCTCCTGGGCTGGGACATGGCTCTGTCGGGTGAAAAATTGGCAACCTTCACAGGTTCGTAGGACTTTGTCCGCGCTGAGACCGCGGTAAGCGAAAAACCCCGTCTCGTAAGCTTTGCCCACCGAGTGCGTGCCGCCGTGTGGCTTCCGCATATGCCCGAGTGGATGTCATGGAGCAAGCCGTCCTTCCTCGGGTGTGATGCATCTCATTAAGATTCCGGAGGGGCTTCTCTTGTATAATTCGGAACCGACCATGACATATGCTTGGCAACAACGTCGGATGCGCTCTGCCTCATCCCGGTCTTCCGGCAGCTCTTGCTGAGTTAGGAATTTGATGAGTGGCGTCCTCCGCCGTCGGCGCCGATCATGGCGACTTCGTTTGTCGCTTGTTCGTTGGGAGTTATCTTCGCCGTGATGGTTGGCTCATAAAGGTGCTCGACAAAGACGTCTGTTGGGGCGGCTTCTCGCTTGGACCCGAACCGTGCCAACTCGTCAGCTGCTTCGTTGTTGTGTCTCAAGACATGTGATAGTTTGAGTCCGTCAAACTTGTCTTCAAGTTTGCAGACTTCTTGTCGATAGGCCTCCATGGTGTCATTTAGACAGGACCAGTCCTTCATTACTTGGTTGACGACCAGCTGGGAGTCTCATTTCACGATGAGCCGACGTATCCCGAGTGAAACTGCGAGCCGCAGTCCGTGTAGCAAGGCTTCGTACTCGCGACATTGTGTGAGGCGGAGAAGTGGAGGTGAAGGACGTATCTTAGCCTTTCCCCGCGGGGAGATCAGCACAACTCCTACTCCCAAGCCGGTGATCCTCTTGGATCCGTCGAGTTCATGGTCCAGTGTTGGAGGTCTTCCCGAGGTACGTTTTCTGTTGCTCACCCACTCGGCCAGAAATCTGCCGGGCTTGTGACTTTATGGACGTCCTTGACTTAAAAGTCAAGTCCAGTGGCATCAGCTCCAGAGCCCACTTAGCGATGCGCCCAGTTGCCTCCCGGTTGTGGATGACGTTGCCGAGTGGAAAGGAGGTGACGACGGTGACCGAGTGACCCTGAAAATAGTGTGTCAATTTCCTCGTGGTTATCACGACACCATAAAGCAGTTTTTGTACCTGAGGGTAGCGAATTTTGGCTCCTGCCAATACTTTGCTAACAAAGTAGATCGGCCTCTGGATTTTCTGAACCCATCCTTCTTCTTCGCGCTCGACCACGAGGACCGTGCTGACCACTTGGTGAGTCGCTGAGACATAGAGTAGCAGGGGCTCCTGAGGTTGAGGTGAGGCTAGGACGGGCGGCGTCGTGAGGAATTCTTTAAAATCTTCAAAGGCCTTGTGGGCTTCCACAGTCCACTGGAAGTCGTCCGCTTTCTTTAGTAATCTGAAGAAGGGCATACCTCGTTCGCCGAGTCGTGAGATGAAACGGCTTAGCGCCGCCATGAAGCCGTGAGCTTCGGACATCCTTCGGTTACTCGGGGCTTCATGCTCAAGATAGCGTTGATCTTCTCTGGATTAGCTTCAATGCCGCGATGTGACACCATGAAGCCGAGCAGTTTGCCTGACGGGATGCTGAAAGTGCACTTTTCCAGGTTCAACTTCATTCTGAAGGCCCGGATGTTTGCGAAGGTTTCTTCTATGTCAGCGATCAGGTCTTCTTTCTGCTTGGTCTTGATGACGACATCGTCGACATAAGCTTCTATGTTCTTGCTGATCTGCGTCTGGAAACATCTCTGGATCATGCGTTGGTATGTGGCACCGGCGTTCTTCAGGCCGAAAGGCATGGTGATGTAGCAGTAGGCCCCGAACGGCGTGATGAACGATGTCTTCAGGCAGTCGGATTCTTTCAAACAGATCTGGTGATAGCCCGAGTAACAATCCAAGAAGCTCAGGAGTTGGCAGCCGGCTGTTGAGTCTACGACTTGGTCAATGCGAGGCAGCCCGAATGGATCTTTGGGGCGTGCTTTGTTGAGGTCGGTATAGTCGACGCACATGCGCCATTGCCCCGTCTTCTTGCGACCAGGACGGGTTGGCTAACCAGGATGTAGGACTTCTTTGATGAAGCCGGCAGCCAAGAGCTTTGTGAGCTCTTCCTTGATAGCGTCTTTTTGATCTCGCGAATCTGCGTAATCGTTGTTTTATCGGTTTGGCGTCATCTTTGACGTGCAAAGAGTGCTCGATCACCTCCCTAGGAGTTCCAGGCATATCAGATGGTTTCCAAGAAAAAACGTCTTTATTATTTTGGAGGAAGGTGACGAGCGCGCTTTCCTATTTGGGATCTAGTTTAGCACCGATTACAGCAGTTTTCGAGGGATCCGATGGATCAAGGGAGATTTTCTTTGTCTTGGCGTCGTCGGATCCTGATTTGGCTATCTTCTTCGCGGGGACTTCGCCCCCTGCCGAAGTCGATGCCGCCAATCGGATTTCTTGCTAGCTACGCAATCTCTCGCGAGATTGGGCGATGTCGCAGCTCTCCTTGTCGCAGGTGAAGGCTTGCTTCACATCGCTGCGAAGAGTGATGACGCTGTTGGGACCCGACATCTTCATGCAAAGGTAGGTGTAATGTTGGATCGCCATGAATTTGGCAAGCGCAGGCCTTCCGATGATGGCGTGGTAGGCCGTTTCGTAGTCGGCCACCTCGAAAGTGATGTTCTCCGTTCGAAAGTTCTCTCGGGCCCCGAAGGTGACCGGGAGGGCGATGTGCCCGAGTGGTGTAGAAGATAGCCCCGGGATGACTCCATGGAAGGGGGCTGAACTTGCCTTCAATTCGGCCCTCGGGATCTGCATCTCGTCCATGGTCTTAGCGAACAAGATATTGAGGGCGCTGCCCCCATCGATGAGGACGCGCTTGAGCCTGATATTGCGGACCACGGGGTCTAGGACAAGTGGATAGCACCCCGGGTGAACCACTCGGTCGGGATGGTCCGAGCGGTCAAAAGTGATGGCCACTTCCGACCATCGCAGGTACTGAGGGACTTCGGGTTGGACCGCGTTGACCTCTCGGTCGGTTAGCTTCTGTTTCCTCTTGGATTCATAGGCTAGCGGTCCCCCGAAGATGTGATTGAGGTCTCCCACAGGGTCTTGGAAGGGTTCGGCATTCTCAGCTGCGTTGTTTTTCATGGCGCCCGATGGACCACCTCACGTCGGCTTCTAGTTGAGTTGCGCTCGCGCACGCTCGGCGAACCGTTTGTAGATGAAGCGCCTTAGCCGCGTGCTTGTGATTGGGATGATGAGTGCATTGAGCGTTCATGATGGCGTCGTAGGCGGCGACTCGGGGTCGACGTTGAGAGTTGGAGGTTGCGGCCACTAGATCCTTGGATCGGCGCTTCCGGTCTTTTTGGCCCTGGTTGTTGTTGTTGCCGTTATCCTTCTTAGGATTCCGGCTTCCTCCCGCCTGCTTGTCTTCCCTCCTGTCGGGCCGGTCTTGATGAGCCGCTTTGATGGCGTCGTTGGATTTGGCGTAGAGTTCGCCGTCTCGAACATCCGTTTCACCGTCTTCGAGAGCTTGCGCCCGAACTTCCCGATTAACAGTTCATCACGGACTCCCTTCTGGAAGGCGGCGATGATGATGTCATCGGTGATGTTAGGGATCTTGTTGCGCTTTTCGGAGAAGCGCCTAATGTAATCCTTCAGAGGCTCGTCCGGCTTCTGGATGATGTTGTATAATTCGAAGTGTGTGCCGGGCCTCTCGAAGGTGCCCTGGAAGTTGGCGATGAAGTGGTCCCTCGCCCGCTCCACGAGCCGATTGAGCCTCTTGGCAGCTCGTGAGCCGCCCGGCCGAGTTAGCGAGGGCTACGCGCGATAGTTCGCCATAGCCTTGTTGTCACCGCCTGCTGTGTGGATGGCGAGAGTGTAGACGGTAAGCCACGACTCGGGGTCGGTCTTGCCGTCATATTTCTCTATCCCTGTCGGCTTAAAACCATTCGGCCAGTGCACTCGGCGGAGCTCCCGAGTGAAAGCGGCACTCCGTCATCGCTGCTATCGGGTGATCCCCTCCGATCTTCCCGAGTTCGTCGGTCTCGCTCCTGGTAGCAGCGATCGAGGACTTCCCGCATCACTCGGCGGGGTCTTGGTTGGCTGGTTGGGTAGCCGGAGCCGTTGTTGCGGCGGACGCGGTGGTTGATGGGTGGACGTCTGTCTTTTGTCGCGGGAGTCGATCGTTTGCTCCTGGTACTTCTGTGTGGACTCACGGCGTGGGCCTCTTGGCCTTGACGTCGACCTCCCGGCTCGGGCCTCTTATAGTCTCCCGACCTTAGAGGCGAAAGTCGGCTTTTGTCGGGCGTTTCGGCCGCAGACTCGCCGGCCTTCGTGCCGAGGTGGTGGGATGGCCGTTGGTCGTAGCTGCGACGATGGTCTTGATTTTATCTAATATTGGAGTCACGGGGTGCCGTCTCCATGATGGTGTCCAAGAGTGTGAGGGCAGCGACAGCGTTCTGCTGTGGCGTCTGGAAGACGTTGGTGTTGCGGACCCGCGTTTGAAGGATAGCCTCGGGCGGATCGTCCGGCTGCCCGTAGATCTTGCTTTCTCTTGTCGGCCTCTTCCCTGCGTTTCTTCTCTTCTTCACCATCTTACGCTCTTGCTCAATCTTGGCTCGCTCTTCCTCGGCAAGCCTGCGGGCCATGGTTGACTCGGACACCGTCGGCTCAGCCATGAGGACATCGAAGCACTTCGGCTCGTAGTGCTTGTGGCAGTCGGAGTCGTCGGCTTCGTCTGAAGGGATGCCATAGAGGTCATCAAAGCCGGCAGAGCTGAGATATTCATTGAGCTCCGAAGATGAGCATGAGCCGAATGGCTGGAGGATGACAGCGATCTCCCTTGATCCTGGGTAGCCCGGATCTGGATTGTTCCAGTCCGAGTCAGAGCTTGGTGATGCGGGCTCCTCCGAGTGAGTCAACCTCGACTCGGGGGAGAGGAGTTTGCCGTAGATCTCGGCGGTGTTTGGTAATCCAAACGGTGCCGAGAGGTCTTCTCCCGAGTAAATCGTCTCCATTGGAGAGACGAGAAGATCAGTCCAGATTTGGCGGTGTTCGTCAATCCGAATGGTGCCGAGTGAAGTCCTTCGTTGGAGAGGGTGGATTGCATCTTGGACTTCAGGATGTCGTCGAAGATCTTGGTGCTGTTCGAGAGCCCGAACGGCGCTAAGTGGATCTCTCCTTCCGACCGGTTCGAACCGAGTCGAAGGAGAAGTCGTCGAGCTGTGGCGGCGAAATCGCCGAGATCTCGAAGGAGATCCCATCACGCTTGTCAGCGAGATTGTTGAAGAAGTCTTGACACGCGAGCCCCTACCTGGTGCGCCAACTGTCGAAACTTGGTTTCGGCAATAGAAATTTTGGGGTGCAGTCAAGATCGCCAAGCACAATGGGTTAGATTGGAGAAAGGAATTTAGACAGGTTCAGGCCCTCTCGAGAGGTAATACCCTACTCCTGTTTCGATGGATTCGATCCGCCGAGTGCTTTTATTGATCTCGTGATCTAAAGCTAGAAGCTAAAGGCTCATAAAGCATATGATGTCTGCTATTGCATATCTCTCAAGGGACGCCCCTTACCCCCCTTATATAATCTTGGGAGGAGGCCTTACAGATCGAAAACCCTATCTTACTCTAAGTCGGTTTCCTCAATCTTACCAAACCGTGACTATAGGCCGTTGCCTTATCACAATCGGCAACATAACACCCAAGTCATGTTTGGTTTACAGATATGGCAGGCGCAATCTATCCCTACCTCCAGTCGGATAAGCTTGCCATGTAGATACCCGATTGCCATAATCTCCACATAGCTTAGCCGAAACTTTAAAAGGGGTCAAAGCAGAAGGAGAGGCGACTGGAAGCCAAGCCACGCTAATCAACATTGTGCGCCCCGTTGTCCGATCGGCTGATCAACGGCGGATCGGCGCGAACAACCGACGCCACGCCTAACAGCAATCTTGGAGGGAAGAAACCTGGTTTGAAAGGTTTTATCGGCAAAGGCCAGAAACGCGAGGCCGCCGGTATGGCGAGAATCACAGCGGTGCCGATCCCCATTGGCATTGTGAATTCTTCAGGCACTGCTGGGAGACTGGAATGAGGCTGCCATTGATAAAAAACTGCTCGGCTTGCAGCGAGTACCCCGAGGACGAACATAGAAGCCGGCCAATCACCAGTCCAACTCGGTTCGTCCCAAGGCCCATTCAGCTCAATCAGCGCCGGCAGTCCGTTCACGATTAGCTAGGGCCGATCCATCAAGACTTCTTCGACGAAAACGAAAACGACGACTACTACAACGAAGAAGAGACCGATGATGAAGAATCGACCTACCCTTAATGGTGCCCCTTTGACCTCTTCACCAAAACACAAAAATGAAGAATTCAAAGGTTAAAGAATGAAGGAAGGAAAGAAGAAGTTCGGCAAATGATCCAAGAACAACGCCGTCGGCTGGGGAAAATCAAAAGGCGATGGATCCCCAAAAAGAAAGCCGTCGCAGCCGACGAGGAGCAAGCCCAGGAGAGTTCAGCCGATCAAGCCAGGAGGGCAGCCAAAGGGAAAGGCAAAGTTTCTGCATCGGTCAACATGGTGTTCATATTGCCAGCCAAATTCAGTGCTCCTAAAGCCGATGCAGACACCATCGAAGACGACTTGGTAAAACTAGCAATCTCACCAGACCAAGCTATTTTTGACAAGCCCGAGGGGACTGAAAATCGGCACCTGAAGCCGTTGTACGTAAAAGGATTCGTCAACGGCAAGCCGATGTCAAAGATGCTAGTCGATGGGGGAGCCGCAGTCAATCTAATGCCATATGCAACATTCAAAAAATTGGTCAAGGGAGCCGAAGACCTGATCAAGACCAACATGGTGCTTAAGGACTTCGGCGGCAACCCGTATGAGACCAAGGGTGTACTGAACATCGAATTGACCATGCCCACAACATTCTTTGTCATCAACGGGAAGGGGTCTTACAACCTACTGCTCGGAAGGGACTGGATACACGCCAATTGCTGCGTTCCTTCTATGATGCACCAGAGCCTGATCCAATGGGACGGCGACAAGATCGAGATCGTGCCAGCCGATAGGTCAGTTAACGTCGCCAATGCCGATTTGCCAGTGTGGGAAATCGAAGGTATTGATTGTTTGTCCGGGAAAATTTGGCAAGCCAATTTTCTAAATGTCTCCGATTCTACAATACAGCCAATTGGAGATGACGAGCCGCACTGCTACTTTGAACAAGACATGGTGGAGGGCTCAAGCGTCTCGGCATGGACACCACGTGACGAAGACGATGGCAAGTTAGGGCAAGGCTTCACGTCGGCTGACGAATTAGAAGAAATTGACATCGACTCTGGTGACAAGCCGAGGCCGACGTATATTAGCAAAAATCTATCTCCTCATTGTAGATCCCAGCTTATTGATTTGTTAAAAGAATATAAAGATTGTTTTGCTTGGGAGTACTTCGAGATGCCCGGCCTTAGCCGATCAATAGTGGTCCATCAACTGCCGACAAGGCGTGCTATCGGCCGTTCAAACAGCCTCCCAGGAGGTTTAAAGCCGACATGTATGATGCAATCAAAGCCGAAATCACTCGGCTATACGATGCGGGATTCATTCGGCCTTGCCGATACGCCGAGTGGGTCTCAAACATTGTCCCAGTGTTGAAGAAAAAGGTAAACTTAGGGTATGTATCGATTTCAGGGATCTAAACAAGGCCACCCCTAAGGACGAATACCCAATGCCAATAGCCGATTTTCTCGTAGATGCTGCTTCATGCCACAATATTATTAGTTTTATGGATGGCAATGTAGGTTATAATCAGATATTTATGACCGACGAAGACATCCACAAGACTGCTTTTCGGTGTCCTGGCGCAATCGGCTTGTACGAATGGGTGGTAATGACATTCGGCTTGAAGAATACTGGGGCAACATATCAACGGGCCATGAACTACATCTTTCATGACATGATCAGCTCACTAGTGGAGATCTACATTGATGACGTGGTTGTTAAGTCCAGATATATGGAGAACCACATAGCCGATCCGAGACAAGTGTTAGAGCGGACGAGGAAATATGGCCTGAAGATGAATCCACTTAAGTGCGCGTTCGGCGTATCGGCTGGGCAGTCCTGGGATATCTTGTTCAGGAAAGAGGAATTGAGGTTACACCAAGGAGCATAAATGCTATCAGAACAATTCAGTCCCCGAAGGACCAGAAACAACTCCAATCTTTGATTGGCAAAATCAACTTCATCAGGCGATTCATAGCCAATCTCTCAACAAAGATGGAGCCGTTCACACCACTGCTTCGGCTGAAAGCCGATCAAGCATTCACATGGGGGGCAGAGCAACAAAAGGCTTTGGACAACATCAAGGATTATCTAAGTTCCTCTCCAGTTCTAATGCCTCCACAGAAAGGGCTGCCATTCAAGCTGGCCTATCAGCCGGCGACAACTCAATCGGCTCGGTTTTAATCCAAGAAGTTGAGGGCAAAGTAAAAGCCATCTTCTATCTCAGCCGATGACTACTAGACGCAGAAACAAGGTATTCACCTATGGAGAATCTAAGCTTATGCCTCTATTTTTCATGTACAAAGTTAAGGCATTATCTGCTATCCAACGAGTGCACAATAATCTGTAAAGGCGATGTAGTTAAGTACATGCTATCAGCCCCAGTGTTGAAGGGAAGAATTGGGAAGTGGATTTTTGCTGTAACAGAGTTTGCTTTGAGGTATCAGACACCCAGGGCAGTCAAAGGACAAGCTATAGCCGATTTTATTGTGGAGCACAGAAATGACTCAATCGGCTCCGTGGAAATTATGCCTTGGACATTGACATTTGACGGCTCGGTTTGCACCAACGGCTGCGGTATAAGCTTAGTCATTATTTTACCTAGGGGGCAAGTTTTGAATTTGCTTTCGCTATCAACCCCCATGCTACAAACAACCAAGCCGAGTATGAAGCCGTCCAAAGGATCACATCTACTCAAGGAAGTTGAAGCCGACGCCATCGAAATAATGGGAGATTCACTGGTGGTCATCAGCCAATTGTCAGGAGAATACGAATGCAAAAACAATGCGCTGATGGTCTACTATCAGCAATGCCGGGAATTGATGGAAGGTTTTCGGCTGGTCACTTTGAAACATATCCCTAGGGAACAGAATACAGAAGCCAACGATTTAGCTCAAGGGTGAAAGAGATTTAGCTATCGGCCGATGGTGAAAGAGATTGAAATAGAGGTTGACGCCATTACAGCCGATGATTGGAGGTTTGAAGTCTACAACTATCTCAAGAACCCCTCTCAATCGGCTACAAGGAAATTACGATACAAGGCGCTAAGATATGTTTTGCTCGGTAAAGATCCGTACTATCGGACGATTGATGGTGTGCTACTCAAGTGTTTGGGAGCCGATCAGGCCAAAGTGGCTATCGAAGAAGTACATGAAGGGATTTGTGGCACGCATCAACCGGCCCACAAAATGAAGTGGCTACTTCGTCGAGCAGGATATTTCTGGCCGATAATGCTGGAGGATTGTTTCAAATATTATAAGGGTTGTCAGGATTGTCAGAAATTTGGCGCCATACAATGAGCACCAGCGTCGGCTATGAACCCAATTATCAAGCCTTGGCCGTTCAGAGGATGAGGTATTGATATGATCGACCAGATCAATCCACCCTTAAGCAAATGGCATAAATTTATTCTGGTGGCAACAGATTACTTCAGAAAGTGGGTGGAAGCAATTCCTCTGAAGAAAGTACACTCTAAGGATGCCATTGAGTTTGTTAAAGAGCATATTATCTACCGATTTGGCGTTCCACAAACGATTACAACAGATCAAGGATCTATATTCATATCAGAAGAGTTTGTTCAGTTTGCCGACGGCATGGGGATCAAGCTACTTAATTCTTCGCCGTACTACGCACAGGCCAATGGGCAAGCCGAAGCTTGATTAAGTTAATTAAAAGAAAGATCTCTGAATACCCCAAGCAATGGCATAGCCGATTAGCCGAATCACTGTGGGCCTATCGGATGGCATGCCATTGATCAATTCAAGTCCCTCCATACAAGCTCGTCTACGGACATGAAGCAGTACTACCATGGGAAAGCATCATCGGCTCAAGGCGCATTCAACTACAAGACCAACTCACAGCCGATGATTATTAGCATTTGATGGTAGACGAGTCGGAAGATTTAGTTTTATCCAGGATGAGGGCTTTAGAAAAAGTTATAAGAGATAAAGAATGAGTAGCCGACATTACAAAAAAGTTGTACCTAAATCTTTCGAGGAAGGCGAACTCGTTTGGAAATTGATACTGCCGATTGGATCAAGGGATAACAAGTTCGGCAAGTGGTCACCAAATTGGATAGGGCCTTTCAAGATCGACAAATATGTCTCTAAAGGAGCTTACATGCTAGAAGGGTTAGACGGAGAAGTATTTGGAAGGGCTCTTAATGGAAAATACTTGAAGAAATACTACCCAAGTGTATGGATCAACTAATGATTCGGCTCTATTTGCTTAGCCGATTTATGACAGCCGATGTCTTGTTTCAATAAGGCATCGCCTTTAGGCATTTTTATACAACATTTTCCCCTAAGTTTTCTATGGTCGGCTACCGATTGGCCGATAGAGAAGACAATGAGGTGCAAATGGCTTGGATTCACAATTTTGTCGACACCGAAGCTATCAACAAAATTTGGGGGCATATACATACACAAAGCCGATTACAGAAAAGATGAAAGCCAAAAAAATTTTTCGGGCCTCGTAATCGGTAGTCAATCTAGAAGTGTGCGAGCAAGATGTCGGAAGGTTTTCAGAATCGGCGCAACGGGAGGAACCTACCCACGTGGCACAATATCATTGTATTGGACATACTTAGACACCTAAACTACCACATCGAGGTAAATAGAAAGTTCCTCTGAGGTATACGAACTCATACTCCCCAACTTACCAAAATGCAAGGCTAAACCATAATGATTTTACTAAGCTTGGGCTATTCCATACTAGCACATGTGGTTGTACTATATTAGAAATGAACAGACATTGAGTGAAGTCCTTAAAATAAGTCTGGGCACACTCTCCCCCTATCGGTACATAACTAACCACCATATGCGTACCACATGAGGCCCAGACCTAAAATCCACAATTTTCCAACATCTTATTTTGCAAATATCACATTTGCTCATCATAAATTCGGTTCACAAATCAAATCAGTTTCATATACTTTGCTCATATTGTAAGGAAAATATACTGCAAGCAAGACTTAGCATTTTCATATATTTTCACTCTCAAGCATCATACTCATTATGGCAAAGCTGAGTTGTTTCTAGGGCTAGGAATGATGGTTAAGGTGTTTTGTGGAGTTTAAGTGGGAATGCACGACGAGGAGTTGATCTAATAGGTATTACAAAATTTTAGTGTTGTAACGTAAAATCAGCATGCATGTTTCACAATCTTTTTCAAAATAACCTCCAAAGTATAGGTTCAATGTGTTCAAAGGGGGAGGTGAAAAACTTGCCTGGCTCTTCTTCTTGCTCAACTAGATACGAGAATTCGCTAGAAAACGTCAGCGGTTCATCTAACATATATATGCAATATTTTACATCACAATCATCCATAGAAACTATCATGCTCTAAAATGAATGCAATATATGAGTTGAAGATGCTTAGATTCAGGTTGAATTTCTATATAAGGCCCCAATTTTATCATTTTTTTATCAAAGTGGTAAATTTTATAAAATTGTTTATATGCCAAGTATGGAACATGTGCATTAAAAAATTATTCAGGGCTAATCTACTATGTTGCTGGTCTATTAAGTATTTTTAGTTTGCAATTTTGGGAGTTTGGATAGAGTTTGTACAATTTTTAGAAGTTGAGGTGTACAAGTAAAGGTTATTTTCCTCTTTTAATTCAAGCCAGAATTTCCATAGCTAATTTGTGCATTCAATCCTCGTTCAGGAATCAGCCGAGGTACACAAATCGACAATTGTTGATATTACATAATCCACGTCTTAGAAATAGTATAAAGGATTACATAGATAATGTAGCGAAAAAGAAAAGACTAACTAAATTGGTACTCTATTCTTGCGACAGAACTCCAACACACCACAAGCAACCTTGACATCGGACGCAAGCCTAATCCTCGTCAAAACTTTCCTCTGCTTCGACCTTTGGCTCTGGTGGGGAAAATTAAGCAAGACTGAGTACTACCCACTGTACTCAACAAGTCATACTGGAGGAGAAGGTATGATGCAGGATAGTTCACAAGGAAGGATAGGATCTCATTTGCATACACAACATTTCAGAAATAATAATAGTTGAAAGCAGTAAAACAGTAATACAAAATTAAGCAATATTAAATAATCACTGCCCAATGTTAAACCCACGTTGCAACAGGCCCAACCAACCATCTATGCTAGTCAAGTTCCATAATCAAATTATTTACTTAAACGAGACTAATCACGGTGAATCTGGTTGATCGCCCATAACCGCAGGCAACACTATTCGAATAGTTTTACTCTGATCAGAGGTGTACAACTGTACCCACAAGACACAGCCCCACGACATGTTACCACGTGCTAGTGTACCACCATGATACCCCAGACAGGATCCTTCGAACAACCCCCTCTAACTAATCGTACCACACCAAGGTTTCGCCCCCACTCTCATCAGGGCAATGGGTAGCCCCCGCGAGGGTCGCGGTGAATCCAGTAGCCGATCAACCCTTTTAACCGGGGCCGACCCAACTCCATCACGCCCACCCTCACTAGGGTACGTCAGCTAGAGACAGCTATACTACAGATCCAGCCATTACCCATGCTGGTTTGTGGTATTCATGATAATTCTTCTAGGGTTTCCCGACAACCGGTCCTTAATTTCCATGGGTGCTACTATCCAAAACAATCACACCCACAGCCCACCATTATCATATCTTAATATTATTAGTATTGTATCACGTGCTTCACATCACCTGTATATTAATCTCCACTGTAATATTTGGATAGTGTGATTCCCGTAAGTAAGCACGTGCGCAGACGGGTGTGGCGCGGCGCGGGGCAGAACGGGTGTGGCATTGGCAGCTCACGTGCGGTGTGGGACGACGTGAGGTGGTGTGACGCCGCAGCGCAAATGGCGTGTGCCGGCGGTGTGGTCGGGCGTGGGGAGGATGGCCTGACAGGTGGGCCCACCAGTCAGCCTCTCGAGAGAGAGGGGGAGGGCGCATAGACTTGCGCGGAACGGTAGTGGCTTGTGGGCTGTGGACCAAGGGCGAGGAAGGGAGGGACGCGCGCGAGTGGGGCTGGGCCGAGGGAGAGATTGGATTGACGGCCCGATAAGGGAAATGGGCGGGAATAATTTAAGAAATAGGAAAATAATTTTATGGAGTTAATTTAATTTTGATAATTCATTTAATTGGTTAAAAAATATTTCCAATGCTCTGAAAATTCCACTAAAAATCCATTTAATGTATTTTGATATGTAGAGTCCAAGAAAAATCGTACCACGCCATTTTAACTTATTAATTGTATTTTAAAATTGTTTATTTACTCCAGGTTAGTTCCAAAATTTCATTTTCTTTAGGGAAATTATTTAAAGGATTTTTAGGGGCAAAACTACAGGGTGTGACAACGTCCTCTTGAATCTCGTATTTCCATGGAACGACACCTTTTCCTCACGTTCGTCCCGGATGCTCGGGGTTTTGGAGTGCCCTAATCGGCTCTACTCCGCTTGTTCCGCTTCCTCGCCGTGAGGGTTGTCTACTTCGCCCTCGCGTGCTGATGGATGTATTTCCATGCCTGCTAGCGCGGCGATACCTTGCAAGATCGCCCGCCACACCTCTCTTCCTTGCACGATGTTGACCAGGCGGTTCCACGGCCCAGTATTCATTCCTGGTAACTGCTGGCCCGCCAACTTCATCATGATGGCAGAAGTGGTGTCTGGCGATGAGGCCTCGGGCTCTCAGGTGTCTAACGCCCATCGCAACACTTGTCGTTCCCGCAATGCGGGGCGGGTCACACGACGCGAGCAGGCCTGTCGACCCCACATCCAGCCTCGGCGCCTGGATTCTGACTTCAACATGGAGTTCGAGGGGCACCAGGTCTTCCGGACGCCTGCGGCCAACTTGGTCGCCATTGAGCGTGCGCTCAATGGTCTTCCTGACTCTCCGGAGGTCCCAAAGGCCATGGGCTTGACCCGGGCAGCCGTTGCATAGCTCAACGTCCTGGGCCCGTCTGGGCGCCCCTCCTAGAGTGCTCGGCACTCGAGATCATGGCCGCAGCGTAGTGCAGGTCAGTCGGCTTCCTATTGTCCTGCTAAGGACGCGGCCACGAAGACCGATGCTGCCCCAGCTGGCATGACCCATCGCTCCAGAGCGCTCACACAACCGAGCACCAAGGGAGCTCATACACGGGAGATCTACGTGAGATAATCACGCAAAGGGTTGACGCCCGCAATGTTGTCGAGCAGCGCGCCACTGATCGGAGGCAACAGGAGGGTCACGCTTACCCGGTCCAGAGGCCCGTTTACTATGTATCCGAGGTCCTCGGGGCATCGAAGATACACTACCCGCAAGTGCAGAAGCTGTTGTATGCAGTCCTCATCACCACCGAAAGCTAAGACACTACTTCCGTGCTCACAAGGTGGTGGTGGTGACCGGGTTCCCCTTGGGGACATCATTCGTAACCGCGAGGCCACCGGGCGGATAGTCAAGTGGGCCTTAGAGATGGGCGGATTTTCCATCTACTACAAGTCGCACAATGCCATCATGTTCCAAGTCCTTGCCGACTTTGTGGCCGAATGGACAAATATCTAGCTTCCACCGACCTCGAAAACTCGGCCGACCTGGACCATGTATTTCGATGGCTCCCTCAGCATTGACGGCGCTGAAGCTGGCGTGCTTTTGATTTCCCGAAGGGCGAGCATCTTAAATACATCCTCCAGTTGCTTTTCAGAGCATCAAATAATGCCGCTGAGTACAAGGCCCTGCTCCATGGCCTTTGAATCGCCAAGTCCATCGGTGTTGACCGCCTCATGGTATATGGCCACTCCAAGCTAATAATTAGCCAGGTCAACAAGGATTGGTCCTGTTCGAGCAAAAAGATGGATGCCTATTGTGCCGAGATCCGTAAACTCGAGGGCAAATTTAGTGGCCTTGAGTTCCACCATGTTCTCCGAGACGCCAATTCGGTGGCCGACCAGCTGGCTAAGCTCAGGTCTTCCCGAGCCTCCGTTCTGCAGGGGATCTTCCTCCACGAGTTACACAAACTGTCGATCAAAGACTCGAAGCTTCCAGAGCCAGCCTCTCCGCCTCCAGCCGACACGGTCCTTGCTGTCACCGACGCCCTGGGTGATTGGCGCTGAGAGCTCATTGACTATATCACTACCAAGGCACTCCCTCCCATCAAGGCCATGGCCAAATGCGTCATCCGACGTAGCAAGCGGTATGTCGTGGTGGGCTTCAAGCTATTCAAGCATGCGGCCTCCACCCGCATACTTTTGTTGTGTGTTCCCTGGGACTATGTGTTAGTGATATGCCCTAGAGGCAACATGGAGATGTTTGATATCACGTCAATGTTTATGTATAAATGAATAAAGTGTTATTCGGGCCCATGAAATAGACATCTTGTATTGATCAATAAGTACGTGACTTATTTATGAGACTCTTTATGTATGAATCTATTTCTAAACGATCCCTGATCATATGTCATATTGTTGGAACAAATATGATTCTAAGATCAGCATGTTTATTGATTGATGATCATGTCTCATAGATCATGGGTATGGAGATACCAAATCAATAAACATGGACACATGTGTTGGAGAACACATTGTTGGATAGACCCACCATGAGACACTACAGAATTAATGTGCCATTAGTTGGTCTCGTGTAGTGTTGGTACAAAGTCCTTAGACCCGAGATCACCATGGATTCCAACATGTGTAGTAGCATACTTTGGGACTACCAAACGCTATT
>JAIFGZ020000201.1:0-59031 GCA_019925245.2 Oryza australiensis | reverse complement strand
CTAGGATCTCCATCTTCGGATTAGTTTCATCTACCTTCATCTACCTTCAGATTAGTTTTGGAATTGAATAATTGTTATTGTGTTCCAACACTATGTCAAAACGTTATTTCCGCTTCATGTTTGCAAGCGGAAGGATATGATTTTAGATCAATGAACAATGGTTGTTCAATATATCTTAGAGATATGTTCTATTTTCATGCTCCATTGGTGAATGGATTATATGTTTTGAATCTTGAAGCGTCTCCCATCTATAACATTAATACGTAAAGGCAACTCTCTAATGATATAAACCATACGTTTATCCGGCATTGTCGCTTAGGCCATATAAATAAGAAACGCATGGAGAAGCTCCATAAGGATGGATTGCTTCACTCTTTTGATTTTGAATCATTTGAGACATGTGAGTCTTGTTTACTTGGTAAGATGACAAAGGCACCTTTCACGGACATAGTGAGAGAGCAAGTGACTTATTGGCACTCGTACATACCGATGTATGTGGACCAATGAGCTCAACGGCCGAGGTGGTTATCGATCTTCATTACCTTTATCGATGACTTTAGTAGATATGGTTATATCTACTTAATGAGGCATAAGTCCGAATCCTTTGAAAAGTTCAAAGAATTCCGTAATGAAGTACGTAATCATTTAGGAAAACAATCAAGTTTCTACGATCGTATCGTGGAGGGGAATACTTGAGCCAAGAGTTTGGTAATCATCTCGAAAGATTGTGGAATTGTTCCATAGTTGACTCCGCTTAGAACTCCACAATGGAACAGAGTGTCCAATGGAGAAATCGCACCTTGTTGGACATGGTGCGGTCGATGATGAGCCAAAGTGATCTTCCGTTATCCTTCCGGGATATGCTCTTGAAACAAAAGGCCACACTAAATAGAGTTCCATCTAAGTCATTGAAAAGACACCATATGAGATATGGACAGGGCAACCCCTAGTTTGTCTTTTCTCAAAATTTGGGGATGTGAGGCTTATGTAAAACGTTTACAATCTAACAAACTCACACCCAAATCGACAAGTGCTTTTTGTGGGATATCCTAAGGAAACTAAAGGATATTACTTTTATAATCGAGAACAAGGCAAAGTGTTTGTCGCCCGACACGGTGTCTTCTTGGAGAAAGAGTTTCTTTCAAGAAGGGTTAGTGGGAGCAGGGTGCATCTTGAAGAAGTTCAAGAAACACCACAAAACGTTTCAACACGTAACCACAACAGAGGAACAAAGTGTTGCGCCACCGCTTGTAGATACACCAAACCACTGAGAACGAAAGATCACGTCGTGCACCCGATGTGACACAAAGTGAACAACGTGATATATTGTTGTTGGACAACGATGAACCTAAGACCTATGAGGAAGCGATGGTGGGACCCGATTCCAACAAGTGGCTTGGAGCCATGAAATCCGAAATAGAATCCATATACGACAATCAAGTTTGGAACTTGGTTGATCCACTCGATGGTGTCAAAACCATTGAGTGCAAATGGGTTTTTAAGAAAAGGCCGATATGGATGGAAATGTTCACATCTATAAGGCGCGATTGGTGGCGAAAGGTTTTAAACAGATTCAAGGAGTTGATTATGATGAAACCTTCTCGCCCGTCGCAATGCTTAAATCTATTCGGATTATCCTAGCGATTGCTGCATATTTCGACTATGAGATATGGCGTATGGATGTCAAAACGGCTTTCCTAAATGGAAACCTCGTGGTTTTGTCGATCCGTAATCGCTTCGGAAAGATATGCAAGCTACGTAAATCCATTTATGGATTGAAGCAAGCATCTCGGAGTTGGAATATTCGCTTTGATGAAGTAATCAAAGGGTTTGGTTTCATCAAAACGAAGAAGAGGCCTCGTGTTTACAAAAAGGTCAGGGAGTGCAATTGTATTTCTAATCTTATATGTGGATGACATATTATTGATTGGAAATGATATCCCTATGCTAGAATCCGCAAGTCTTCATTGAAAATAGTTTTTCCATGAAGGACTTAGGGAGGCAAAGATACATATTAGGCATTCGGATCTATAGAGATAGATCCAAGAGGCTAATTGGATTAAGCCAAAGTACATACATTGACAAGGTGTTGAAAAGGTTCAACATGCATGATTCCAAGAAAGGTTTCTTGCCCATGTCACATGGCATTAATCTTAGCAAGAATCGTGTCCTCGACACATGATGAGAGCGGAATAAGATGGGTATGGTTCCATATGCTTCGGCAATTGGATCCATCATGTATGCCATGCTTTGTACACGCCTGCATGTCTCGTACGCTTTGAGTGCTACGAGCAGATACTAGTCGATCCAGTGAAGGTCACTGGATCGCCAGTAAAGAGTATCCTTAAGTACTTGAGAAGAACTAAGGATATGTTCCTAGTCTATGGAGGTGAAGAAGAGCTCGTTGATGTGAACTCGCTAGGGTTGGTGCCCGATCTTTCGATGAGAGGCAAGGGGTAACTCGATTTGGGGAAGGGGATGACGTTGGCGGTCCGACTATAGCTCTCTCAAGTGCGCGCCTTAGCAACCGGTACACCACCTCCAAGGATGCCGCACCTTGTGGAGCACGACACCACACTAGGGCTCTCAATCCCGCAAGCAAATCGAAGAAACTTGCAAGAACAAGATAACGTATTGAAATTACCAAATAGGAATGAGGGATTCGAATCCAAGATACAATATGTGGGGTTCGAAGGCGGAAGTAGGGCAGCTTATCCAAGATGCGCTATTCCAAAGCGCACTAGCAACAATGGCTAAGAATGCAACTCAACAAAAACCCAACCCTAGAGTGGCGGCTGCTGGGATATTTGTGAGGTTGGAGACGACCAGGATGTCTCCCCCAAACCCTAGGACGCGCCCTAATGGGCCCAACTTGATACAAGGCCCATCAGCCCAAGTTCTGGTAACACAGTACCAGTCACGACCATTTTGACGATTCCCGTTGACTCAGGGCGAATTTGAAGGTGATTCCAAATCCATTTGAAAATAGACTTGATAGGCTTTCCAGGAAGTCCAAGATCACCCCAATCGGAGTCCGTATGAAGTCGCAGCACCCGTCCAGAAGTTGGTGTTGTTCTGCTGCCCGAACCTGGAGCTTGTGAATCCTTTCCCCTTTGGCTCCTGTTCTTCATTCCTGAGCAAAACAACAGTGTCATGTTTGTAGAGTTCGAACTAAAGCAAACAATTCCTTGTCATAAGTAGAATAGTTCAAACTAGGCCCACTCAATTTCTCACTGAAATATGCTACGGTTTGCCATCTTGTAAAAGGACACCTCCCAAACCAATTCCACTAGCATCACATTCAAGCTCAAAGGTTTTATTGAAATCGGAAGTCGGAGCAAAGGTGCATGTGTTAACTTATCTTTAAGCATGTCGAAGGCGTCCCGATGTGCATCTGTCCATTTGAAGATCACTCCCTTCTTGGTAAGCTCATGCAGCGGGGCAGCAAGGGCGCTAAAGTCCTTCACGAAGCGACGATAGAAACCAGCAAGTCCCGAAAACTTCGCACTTGGGTAACAGTTGTAGGTACCGGCCAGCTATGTATCGCTTCAACCTTGGCTTGATCAACTTCAATTCCCGTGGTGTCACAACATAGCCAAGAAAAGACACCCGATCTGTGCAAAATGTGCACTTCTCAAGGTTACCAAATAAACGTGCATCACGCAATGCATCAAAAACAGCACGCAAGTGTTCAAGATGTTCCTCATGTGATTTGCTATAAATCAGGATGTCATCAAAGTATACAACTACAAATCTGCCAATAAAAGCGCGCGAACTTCATTCATCAATCTCATGAATGTGCTAGGTGCATTAGTGAGACCAAAAGGCATGACCAGCCACTCATACAACCCAAACTTTGTTTTAAAAGCAGTTTTCCATTCATCTCCCAATTTCATACGAATCTGGTGGTACCCACTACGTAAATCAACCTTAGAAAACACAACAGCACCACTCAACTCATCAAGCATATCATCTAGGCGTGGAATAGGATGACGGTAACGAATGGTGATATTATTGATAGCCCTACAATCCACACACACATGCGCCATGTTCCATCTTTCTTTGGCACAAGTAATACCGGAACAAGCACAAGGACTAAGAGACTCACGCACATAACCTTTGTCGAGTAGCTCCCGCACTTGGCGTTGAATCTCCTTTGTCTCCTCCGGATTGGTCCTGTATGGCGCACGGTTGGGCAATGAAGCTCCAGGAATGAGATCAATTTGATGCTCAATCCCTCGAATAGGTGGCAGTCCTGGTGGAATCTCACTTGGAAACACATCGAATACTCCGCAAAAGGTTAGCAATGGCAGAGAGGCAAAGTAGGCTGCAATTCATGGAGTGAAATCAATGCTTCTTTACGACCAAAGCATAAGCAAGGGAGGTAGAAGCAATCAGCTCATTTATTTCAGATTTTGTAGCAATCAAGCAAGCTCCCTTTAACTTAATTTCCTTCTTGTTATCATGAGCAGATTTGCTATTCTTGTGTTTATGCTTCTCAAGATCATTTACTACAATCTGATTTTCACTCTTAGCATGCTCCAATTTTTTCAATTTGTTAGCTCTAGCAAGTTCATCCTTTAAAATCATTTCAGGGGACATAGGATGTAACACAATCTTCTTCTCATGGTATGAAAAGGAGTACGATTTGATCTACCATGATGCATGGAGTCTCTATCAAATTGCCATAGTCTACCTAGCAGGATACTACATGCTTGCATAGGCACAACATCACATTCAATAACATCTTTGTAGGATCCAATGGCAAAGTTGATTCTCACAAGTTTAGTTACCTTCGCCTTACCACCGTTGTTGAGCCACCGAATGTAGTATGGATGAGGATGTGGCATGTGTAGGGAGTGCCAATTTCTCCACCATCTCGCCGCTAGCTAAGTTGTTGCAGCTCCCTCCATCAATGATCATGCGGCAAGATCTCTCTTTAACCACACACTTTGTTTGAAACAAGGTGTGCCGCTGATTTTGCTCCGCTTGTTCCATTTGTGCACTAAGCACACGCTGCACAACAAGGCTCTCATAGTGTGCTGCATCGTCCGCACCAATGTGCTCCTCCTCTTCTTCACCTACATGGTCACCGCAAGCAAAGCAAGTGTATCTTCATCAAAATCACTAGCGAGAGAGTACTCACCATCATCTCTAACAATCATCACGCGCTTGCTTGGACAATCACGCATCATATGTCCATAGCCCTTGTAGCGGTGGCACCGAATGTCTCTTGTTCTACCCGTGGAGGCAACAGATGAAGAGCTCTCTACGGGTTTTTGACGGTCTTTGCTGCTGAATTTGATGGAGCAAGCACGGGACTTGTCACTGGATGGAGGAGGTGTTGCCCTACTCAATGAAGAGGATGGTGCAAGCAGACGTGTGGCGAAGTAGAAGTTGTGCGTGGCTGCCACGAGCTAGTCTTTCCCGCGAAATGTTAGTCTTGGTACGGCACGTCGTCCCTGCACTTCTCTTTCAGCTTTGCAAGCAAGGTGAAATAAACGGGTGACATTGTTATAATCCTTATAGGCAAGAATGTCCTGAATCTCCCTATTTAATCCACCCAAAAATCTAGCCATAGCAGGTTCCTCATCCTCCTCTAGATTACAACGCAAAGATGCCCATTTGCAATTCCGAAAGTACTCTTCTACACTTTTAGTTCCTTGTCTCAATTGCCGCAACCTATTCAACATGTCTCGGGCATAGTAAGAAGGAACAAATCTAGCCCGCATGACCCTTTTCAAAGCATCCCAAGTAGGTGGTATGTTATCGGGATTTTTCTTGCAATGTTCAATCCACCAAACAAGCAAAATCTGTAAATTCACTAGTAGCAGCCCTAACACGAGTGTTTTCAGGAAATTCATGACATGTAAATTTTTGATCAACAAGCAATTTCCCAAGTAAGGTAAGCATCGTGGTCATATTTGCCATCAAAGGGTGGTACCTTGAATTTAATCTTGTGGAAAGCTTCGTTGTTGTTGTTGTTATGGTGCACTTCACGGCGGCGGTGTCCTCCGCCCACACCACGACGGTGCTGTTCGGCGTCGATGGCGTCTTTCTTCATCTTCGGTGTCCAGGGTAGTTGTTCTCATCCCCTTCATCTTCAAGATGGTGCTGATCATGGTGGTGATCCGGTGACGGTTGTGATTGCCTCGAGCCGCAAAGTCATCGAATCGCCTCAAGAGAGCAGCAAGGTGGTGTCCACTCGTTGAATGGATGCCTCCAAGGTACCAAGCCGATTGTTGGTAGTAATCAGTGCATCCTCCAATTGCCCAAGCTTCTCATTTGTGGTCCGCAAATCTGCATCAAGGCCTTCAGTGTGCGCCTCACTCGACGCAAGACATCATGAATAAGAGCACCGGTGCGGGGAGAATGTCGACAATCGTCTTCTTCCTCGCCGCCATAGTAAGAAAGACAAGAGCAAACAAGCAAGTGAAAGGAAACAGGCCCTACACCTATTGGGTTTGTGTTCAAGTGGAGTCGCTCACTCTCAACCTATTAAAGCAAGCTCTTACAAGTTCTTACCTTGCCAATCGGGATGTGAAGGCAACCAGCAAGGGAGGCACCTAGGAAGCAATGTATCGGTGCAGCAGAATACAAGCACTTGGAGAAGCAATACCAACTGATGTGAACTAGGGTGTCCCGATCTTTCGGTGAGTTGATGATAACTACGATTTGGAAGAAACGTTCACGATCCGACTACAACCGTACGAGACGTTGTGTTGCGCCTTAGCGATCGATACACCTCTCCGTGGGTTGTTGATCTTGCCGGTGCAGATCAACCTTATTCCTGCAAGCAAATCGAAGAAACAAGCAAGAACAAGATAAAAGCAATCTGAATTACAAATAGGAATTGAATACAAATGATAAGATGGGGTTCCGAATCAAATAGAACGGATGGTCTAGCCGACACACGCGTCTATCAGGAAGTAGCGATAGCTAAACTTACATAAACAAAACCCGAGTTGTTCTATGGCAGCTAGGGGGTATATATATAAGTGCGAGGACGACCTAGGGCTCCCTAGAGTCGTGCTCCACCTGGTTGGGGCGCACCCCACTTGGGCCCCACTTGGGCCGGGGTCCCAGATGAAGTTACAAGCCTATAGGCCCATTATAGGTGATGCAACACCTTGTTTCTGTGATTGCGGCTGATTGGGATGGAATTTTGAGATGAGGCTAGATCCGTTGGAAAGAGGACTCCAAGAGCTTTCCATCAAGTACTTATGGACCAAAATCGGAGCACGTATGCATATTTGACGGCCGTTTGAATTCAGCGCTGTCCTGCAGTCCGAATTCAGCACTAAAACATGTTGGATTAGATCTCTTTCTTTCCTTAGGCCAAAAGTAACGTGAGAAGTACTTGGATTTGCCCCCCAATCAATTTCCTTTGTCCTCCATGTCTTCCATGTGTGTTTAACACTCTTTTTGATCCAGGTATGTATTTCTGAAAATGTAAATAAACACATATCATGGTGCAGCATCAATTCATCAAAAGCAGCAAATACAATCTTGATAAAGAATTCGTGCACCTTTAAATCAAAAGCTCCCAATGTGGTTGTATCCGAGGTGGTGATGTCCTCATCACTCGTTGTAAGTGGTTACACCGATGCTAGCTTCCAAACAGGACAAGGATGATTATAGATCGCAATCTGGGTTCGTGTTACTCGCTGAACGGAGGCGCGATCAGTGGAAGAGTTCCAAGCAGGATACGTTGCTGATTCTACAACGGAGGCCGAGTACATTGCTGCTTCGGAAGCTGCAAAGGAGGCTGTTTGGATCAAGAAATTCGTTTCGAGCTTGGTGTGATGACTAGTACGACTGGTCCAATGTCTCTCTATTGTGACAATAGTGGAGCCATTGCGCAAGCCAAGGAGCCGAGGTCATATCAAGTCCAAACACATACTTCGGCGATATCATCTCATTCGCGAGATTGTGGACGAGGTGATGTCAAGATATGCAAAGTGCACACGGATCTCAACATAGCCGATCCGCCGACAAAACCTCTCCTCATGAAGCATGAGGCGCACACAAGAGCAATGGGTATTAGATACTTACATGATTGACTCTAGTGCAAGTGGGAGATTGTTAGTGATATGCCCTAGAGGCAACATGGAGATGTTGGATATCACGTCAATGTTTATGTATTTATGAATAAAGTGTTATTCGGTTCCATGAAATAGACATCTTGTATTGATCAATAAGTACGTGACTTATTTATGAGACTCTTTATGTATGAATCTATTTCTAAACGATCCTCGATCATATGTCATATTGTTGGAACAAATATGATTCTAAGATCGCATGTTTATTGATTGATGATCATGTCTCATAGATCATGGGTATGAAGATACCAAATCAATAAACATGGACACATGTGTTGGAGAACACATTGTTGGATAGACTCACCATGAGACACTACAGAATTAATGTGCCATTAGTTGGTCTCGGGTAGTGTTGGTACAAAGTCCTTAGACCTGAGATCACCATGGATTCCAACATGTGTAGTAGCCTACTTTGGGAGTACCAAACGCTATTCGTAACGGGTAGTTATAAAGGTAGTTTTCGGGTTTGCTATGAAACATGGAGTGGGATGTGAGTGATCAAGATGGAATTTGCCCCTCCTTTGGAGAGATATCTCGGGCCCCTCGAGGTAATGGATTATGGAAATGCATGGCCATGCTAAGTTGATTGAGGAGTCAATCAACGGACGATAATCTAATACGGTTCGAGTGAATGGTTAAGCTATTGAAGGGATGGCACACATCTTGCCTATAGCTTAACTGGTATCGTGAGGCAAAGGGTTTTGTGTACACATTACAGGTTCAGAGCCGATATTATTCTTGTATACTATGGTGTCAATATGTGCTGCTAGGCGCCGTCGTAACGGCTCGGCTGAGTTGGACTCGAGCCGACGATCGGCCAAGTTAGACTATAGCCGAAACCAAGTATAGCTGAACCTACTGTGGTCGCACGCTTAAGGGGATAGAATAGATATTCGAGTTGGACTCGGATACGGCTCGATCGGATAGGGATCCGATCGGATAGAGTCCTATGGGCTTACGACGTATGGGCGGCCAACTCTATGAGATACGGATGAGATCCGATTCAAAATAGAGTCCTAATCGGCCACTAGTCCTAGTCGGCCAACTCTATATAAAGGAGGGAGGGGTGGAGAGCTGCTACACATCAATTGCATCGCGTGCAACAGAAGTCGCCGAGATCAATCTCCACGGAAACCCTCCCTACTTTCGAGCCAAACCCTAGCCTTGCATCGCGTGCTAGCACACGTGTGTTCGGCGTTCGTCCCCGGACGTGTGGATACCTGGCAGAGCACCGCTACGTTGCGCGCCGTTGATCGGCTTGGATCGGCCGCAATCGGAGCGATCGGCCGTGGTGGAATCGGCCGCGGTCGGGCGCATCGGAGCGAGGCGTGAGAACGCGGCCGACGACTCGAATCGGCCGATTGGCGAATCGCTGTCTCCGGAATCGGCTACACTGTTCCGATCGGATTGCCCTGATTGGCTATTCCGCTGCACTCTACTCCAATCGGTAACGATCTATCGGCCCTTACTTGCAAGTGTTCCTGGTTTGCGCGGTAAAATGTTTTATTTTCGGCTAGCGTAGCCTCCGCGTAACCCTTCGATTAATCTCACAAAATTGAGGTCTCACAAACCGATCAACAACGAAACTGTTCTTGACAGATTAATCTAAGGAAAACCACCAAAACCTAAATTGGGTGGCGGCTACTGTATATAAAGACTTAGGGTCGTCCAAGCAACCCTAGATCGTTCCCAATTGGACTTGGACTCGATACACGGCCCAAAGGTCATAAATGGTGGCAGAGCACCGAGATAGATTCTAGACATCTACTTGTTTAGATGATTCCCGTTGATTTCGGATGAATTTTGACGTGCAACTAGTGCCATTGAAAAGATTATCTTTTTAGCTTTCCATACATATATAGAACGTCTAATTCGGAGCCCGTCTACGTCCTAGGCATCTGTTTTAATACGGATTGTTTCTGAACTCCGAAACCGACCCAAACTCAACTTGTATTGGGCCTCCAACTTGGCTTGCGCTCCCTTTCTTGTTCTGAACGCCTTCTAGTCCTTCTTCATGCATCTCTTGATCCTCTTTATAGTTTCTAATCATAATATAATCATTAGGTGACAATCGATTCTCAAAATCATACAAAGAAGTGCTTAAGAATGAGCTCACCTCTAAATTCAACCGTCGTGCACGAGCTCTAGTGATTGGACCTTGCATGGCCAACGAGCTCACCTGTAAATTCAACTGTCATGCATGAGCTCAAGTGATTAGACCTTGCATGTCTAGCGGATGAATGCGTATGTATTAGAAGGAGTGATGTCCTCATCAAAAGATTTTTTATGAACTCAATTTGTCCACATATACGTACGTATTAGCATAATGCAGGGATTTTGTTATGGGATTCAAAAGGAGAAATCATATAGTATTATATATTCATATGGAAAAAATAATATGTTTGCGTAATTGTATATTAGATGGAATACAATATAGTTTTGAACTTTGATGTTTAACTGTATATAACATCGTTTCACTTGTCTTCTTAAAAATCATCAATAATCATCAAAAGAGATTGAAAAATCAAAATTGACAAAAAAAACCCTTAAACTTATTCTGAATCAAATCCCACTTTTCCAATTTTAACTCTCCCGTCAAAAAAATCGTGCTCTCTTCTCCTTAAACATACTTTAATACATATGATGGCCTACTCGTTATTGATAGGGTTAGTGATGGTAGATTCGCTATTATCACCATTGTATTCTTTTATAATGTTATAAGTATAGATAATCATTAAAAGATATTAAAAAGTTAAAATTGACATAAAAGACCTTAAATTTATTGTTAAATCAAAACCTGATATCTCTACTTTGAAAAAATTGCGCCCTCTTCGACGTTGACTTTTAAGTATACATGAGTGTTCATTCGTCATTTCATCATTTCCTCTACATTTGTTCCATACTGATGGATGATACTATATGGCAAAAACTATCCTCGTTTCACGCGCGCTTCCCAAGCCACTAAACGACATATTTTTACAAAATTTTCTATCAAAAATTACTATAAAATATATATTTTCTAAGTTTAAAATATTTAATAGTCATTTATTGTATCTTTCTTTTTTTCCTCTCAAACATATTATTATAAATATTTTTCTCAACTCACAAACACGCCTTATAATAGTATAAATAGGTGAATCGAGTATACGCAGACTCTTTCTTTGAAAGAAAAATGCACTCTCCAACTACCGCGACAATAAGGGCGCGAACGTGTCAAAGCACAGGAACACGCGTCACTTCAGCTCCTCCTATTGCTGGGCCCCAGCACCGTTTATTCGCTTCTGTACAAGCAGGTCAGCAGGTGGCCATGCTGATGACGCTACACTCCTCGACTTCGTAGCAGCAAGCCACGCGTGACCGAGAAGCCTCGTGGCCATGCGGACGCAAGCTCCCACCTCGCCCGCGGCCGCCGCCGCCGCCGCGGGGGCGTCCCGGCGTGGCTCCGTCCTCCCCTTCCTCCGTCGCCCCTCCACCCGCGTCCGCCTCGCCGCCGGCCGACCGGCGACCGCCCTCCGCGCCCAGCCGGCGGCGGCAGAGGTGGTGGAGCAGTCGGTGAACACCATCCGGTTCCTCGCCGTGGACGCCGTGGAGAAGGCCAAGTCCGGCCACCCGGGACTCCCTATGGGATGCGCGCCGCTGAGCCACGTTCTCTTCGACGAGTACCTCCGGTTCAACCCCAGGAACCCCTACTGGTTCGACCGCGACCGCTTCGTCCTCTCTGCCGGCCACGGATGCATGCTCCAGTACGCGCTGCTTCACCTCGCCGGATACGACAGCGTCACGGTGAGCTCCTCTAAAGACTCCTTCCCTGTGATTTTTTTTTTTTTGGGGGGGGGGGGGGGGTAGCGCTTTTGGACGGTTTTATGGTCGGATTTGAGGAACAGTTTTTCAATGGAAATCGATTGCCCTGGAAATTGGAAAATAATGTCGATTCGTTTTGGTATGTAAATTGAAGTTGAACAAAATGCGAAAGACATCAAAGGTTGCAGAGAGATGTTTGATCCTATTGGCAATCTGTTTCAATTCCTGTTCTGTTTCTTACAAAAGTTGGGTGCTTATCCCAGCCCCCAGTCCCCACTCTGCTTTCATCGTCCAGTTTGTACGGGTAGTTGTGGTGCTATTTCGGTTTCTCTATTCCAGCATGAAATCTTAGTTGGGATGATCAGAGGAATCATGTAATTTGCTGCGCACAGTAATTTTGACAATTGGTAAGCAGGCAGGGCAACTTATAATTCCGGCATGATCCTTTATTCCTTTCTAAATTATGTTTCAGAATCAGAAGAAAATTGTCATAATCTGTAGTAAGAATTGATTCCAATTATCTATACATGTTGATCTTGTGCACTAAATGTATTGTTGATGATAAATTTGTAGCCTTATATTTCGTTTGGTTCTCCACTTCTTCTCTGTACATATCATGATTGCACCAAAGCAGCAGTGCCCAGCACCAGTTGGACAAGAAACAAGTTCCAGACATGTATGTCTAGAGCGTTAGACTATCTCTAATTTTGAGATGTCCAACAGTGATAAGTCTTACTAACATGTTTTATAGCAACACTGACTCACTAGAATAACAAATGAAACAAATCTTCTCTGCATTATGCAGATTTGGCTGTCCACTATACAAATGAAACAATAGTGGACATCAAATTGTTAGAATGGACAGAATTAGTTTTTGTTCTGTTGCTTTGTTTAGTTCCTTGTTGGATGTGCGATGGCTAGCAGATCAAACATCCACATCATTCATCACAGCATTTTTCTTGCTCGTAACTCTTTTATGTTCTGCTGGCATTTTAAACCCTTGTTCTCTAGACTACTGGTGTTTTGGAGGAGTTATTATCCCATCAGCTGATGAAACCAAGCTCCATGGATGCCATGGCAGTATCGTTCTTTGTTTTCATGCAAACTAAATGTAAAAGAATAAGCAGTACATTATAGGTCCATCCATTCTGTTGAAATTAATCAGAACAACACTTGTTCTGTGTCTGCTTTGTTCGAGGTTTTGGGCGTCGTGTGCAAGCTGCATGTCTTCAGTCATGGGATGGCGGGGCCCAGTTGGAGGACACGGCAAACATGGCGGAGTTGTAGGAGTGCATGGAGTGGATAGCCTTCGATGTGGGATGGCACGAGGTCAAACACCTTCGAGGTTCAAGGTTTCTGTTCTGAGTTGCATTTCGTTGAACACCTTCGGGGTCAAGGCTGATCGCCAACACATTCAGATTTAGTTGTTCTTGCTTACCACACATTAAACAAGGTTGTAATTAACTCTAGGTTATTTTTCTATCCCCCTATTGATTACATATACACGTAATTACTTTGCCCAGTCCACCTAGCTCGTTCACTCCACATCAGCCCATAAAATGGTCTTGCGAACAGTTGAGTGACTAGAGAGACATGAACTTGAGTTGGGATATGTTGGGGAAGAATAATCTCGACACGAAACAATCTATTTTAAGAACAAAACTAACACCTTAAAGCGACATCTAAAAACGAAGCGAGGGCATATATGGTTGTCAAATTAGCACACTTCAACAAAACTGCAATGTAGATGGATGATCTGAAAGCTTTCCGGCAGTTTAGTGTAGTCAGTAGAGTAATAATATTGTACTGTTAATGCCTTCTTAATTTTTGATTGGATCATGTTTGTTTTGACGTATCCTGCTCGCCGGCGCCCGCCGCCGGAGATGAGGATGATGACCCGAGATCGATGGAATCCGCAGTGGATACTCACGCGAACGCAATGGAAGCTAAGAACACAAAACACAGAAATTTGGTGCCGTAACTTCTTGGCATTTTCTGACTCTATTAAGCAAAATATATACACATGCAGTGAGCAACTCTCGGCCGCTCAAGACTCGGCGCCATGCGCACCACCCCTTCCGACTTGATCGCGCCATCCCACGACCGAACGAGTGGAGCGCGTGGCTCAGCTAGGACTCGACGAAAATAACGGAGAAGATACGTGCCGCACCGCGAACAGAGCGCGATTCTGGCGTACAAGACGCACCCACCTGGGTTCTGTTATTGACTGAAAATGAAACAAGAAACTAACTAACTGAAGAACGCTAAACCTGGACTGACTGAATGAAACCAACAATCTCCCCTGAATGAGGTCAGCCCAGGTTGATGACACCAATCTTCTCACGAAGCTCGCAGAACCTTGAACGCCCAAGCGCCTTCGTCATCAGATCGGCCAGTTGCTCCTGAGAGCTCGCAAACTCCAGCGAGATGCTTCCCTTGTCGATGCATTCACGAATAAAATGAAATTTTGTGTCAATGTGCTTACTTCGATCATGCAGGACAGGGTTCTTGCTGAGTGCGATTGCAGACATGTTATCCATCTTCAGTTGAGGCGTCCGAGGATCATCGCCAGTGACATCCTTCAGAAGCCTCGTGAGCCACACCGCCTGACACGCTGCTCCAGCGCCGGCGATGTACTCCGCCTCACAGGATGAGAGCGCCACCACCCTCTGTTTCTGGGACTGCCAAGCCACCGCCTTCTGTCCCAGGAAGAAGATGATGCCCGTAGTGCTCTTCCTGTCATCGGTATCTCCCCCAAATCGCTATCACTGTAGCCGATCAGGTTGTTGTCGCCGCTCAACAGCTTGGGGTAGAGGATGCCGAACTCGATTGTTCCAGCTATGTACCTGAGCAGGTGCTTCACCGCCGCCATGTGCTCCTGCCTTGGCTTCTCCATGAAACGACTCACAAACCCCACCGCAAATGAGATATCTGGGCGAGTGTGAACCAAGTACCTGAGACTCCCCACCAAGCTGCGGTACTCAGTAGCATCAACCAGCGCCGTCGTTCCTTCCTTTGACAGCTTCAGACGAGTCTCCATTGGAGTTTGACAGGGGTTGCACCCTGCCATGTTCGCCTTCTGCAGCAGCCTGCGTGCGTACGCCGCCTGCCCAAGGGTGATTGCAGTTTTGGACTGCCTCACCTCAATGCCCAAGTAATAGGACAGCAACCCAAGGTCACTCATCCTGAACAGACGAAGCATTTCCGCCTTGAACGCTTCCACACCGCCCTCCTTGGCTCCAGTGATGATCAAATCATCGACATAGACGCCGACCACCACGCGTGACAGCCCCTTACCACGGGTGTACATTCCATGCTCGCTGGTGCACCGCGCGAAGCCGAGATCACGCAGGCTGACATCCAGCTTCTGATTCCAGGCCCTGGGAGCTTGACGAAGCCCATACAGCGCCTTCCTCAGGCGCAACACCTTCTTCTCGTGGCCGGCTGCAGTGAAGCCGGGCGGCTGTTGAACGTATACTTCTTCTGCAAGATCGCCATTCAGAAACGCTGATTTAACGTCCATGTGGTGGACGAGCCAGCCTTCCTGAGCTGCAACCGCAAGCAACATTCTCACCGACTCCATTCTCGCCACCGGCGCAAAACCTCCTCAAAGTCGACGCCGGGCTTCGAACACAGCCCTTTGCCACCAAGCGCGCCTTATGCTTCACAATTGCTCCCTGCTCGTCGCGCTTGATCTTGAACACCCACTTCAAGCCGATCGCTCGATGTCCAGGTGGGAGGTCGACGAGAGTCCAGGTGTCGTTCTGTTCGATGGACCCCAGCTCCTCGAGCATCGCCTTCCGCCACTCTTCTTCGTTCCGCGCCTCGTCGAAGGTGGTGGGCTCGCCATCGACAGCGAGCAGTAGCCCTGCGCCGTGCTCCCCATCAGCTTCCTCAGGGGCCGGTGCGACCCCCAAGATGTCCTCCATCGTCCTGAACCGCAGCGGCGCGTCGTCGTGGGCGTCGTCCACCACCGGGTCCCCGGGTGGTGGAGACACGAACTGCACGTTTGATGGAGTGGCCGGTGAAGACGCCCCTGATGTAGCCGCTGGTGCCGGTGTCGCAGGCACCTCGTCAGGGCCTGCAGCAGGTGTGGAAGGCCCCGGCGAGGCCGGGAAAGTCGATGTCGGCGACTGCTGCACATGTCCACTGCTCGGAACGGACATAGTCACGTACTCGACGACGAATGGCTCCCCTGAGCCGCGTCCGCCGCGTCTCCAGCAGCGCTCTTCCACTGCCACGGCTTCCTTCATCAAACACCGCATCACGCGATATGTGAACGCGCTCGGTGTTTGGATTGTAGAACCTGTACGCCTTTGTGCCAGGCTCGTAGCCAATGAACGCCATGGGCACGCTTCGGTCGTCCAGCTTGCGCTGGTGGCCGCCCACCACCTTCACATATGCAGTGCAACCGAAGACACGAAAGAAGTGCACAGCTGGCTTAGCACCATACCAGACCTCGTAGGGGTTTTGCCGTCCACGCTCCTCGTTGGCGAACGGTTCAGAATGTAGACGGCAGTGTTCACCGCCTCGCCCCAGAGCCATCCGGGCACGTTCATCCCCTTCATCATGCTCCTTGCCATCCCCAGCACGGTCTGGTTGCGCCTCTCCACCACACCGTTTTGCTGAGGTGTGTACGGTGCGGTGAAGTGACGCTGAACGCCGTGGTCGGTGCAGTGCTCCAGGAACGCCCGCGCCGTGAACTCGCCACCCCGATCAGTGCGCAGTGTCCCCAGCTTCATCCCCGCCTCATTCTCCAGCCGGGCCTGCAATTGGATGATGGCCGCTGCAGCCTGGTCCTTCGACGCCAGCAGGACCAGCCACATATATCGGCTCTTGTCGTCCACGACAAGCAAGAACAGACGTTTGCCGCCCGGAGTCACAGGAGTGATCGGACCACACAGGTCCGCGTGCACAAGCTCCAGTGAACGGGACGCGCGGTACTTGCTCGCCTCCGGGAACGGTTGTCGACGCTGCTTCCCGGCGAGGCAACTCTCGCACAGCTGCTCCACGTGGTCGATGGAGGGAAGACCACGAACCATCTCCTTCCTGGACAGCAGCTTCAGGCCATGGAAACCAAGATGCCCATACCTTGCGTGCCACCTCCAGGCAGCGTCGTCCGCGTGCGCCGCCAAACACACGGGAGCGCTGATGTCGACGTCGAGGGTGTACAGGCGGTTTGCAGCACGTTGCACCTTGGCCAGGAGCCGCCGCCTCTGATCCCATATTCGCAGGATCCCATCCTCGATTAGGACCTTGTACCGGTCCTCATCCAGCTGCCCCAGGCTTATGATGTTGGCGGTGAGCCTGGGAATGAAGTAGACCCCGACGAGCTTCTGGTGCTCACCGTTCTTGCAGCTGAAGAGGATCGTCCCTCTCCCGTGGATGTCGACCATGGAGCCGTCGCCGAACCGCACGGTGCCGCGCACCCCCGTGTCGAGCTCGGTGAAGGCAGACCGCACCCCGGTCATATGGTTCGTAGCGCCCGTGTCGAGGATCCAGCGCGCTCGCCCGTCGCCACGCTTCTCCCCGAGCTGGACGAAAAGCTTGTCCTCTCGGATGTGCACTTCCTCGGTGGTTGCAGACAGCGCCGTCGTGTCGCTGGGTGTCGCGAACGCCACCAGAGCCGCCGTGGACTCCGTGCACGGAGCCTTGTCGGTGAAGACCCAGCGCGCCCTCGCGCTGCCGTCCGCGATCTGGGCGCTCAGCACGCCCTCCGCGCCACCAGGTTGTTCCGACGCCTCGCCCTGGAGCACCGGATCGGCGACGATCGTGGCGATCCCCATCATCAAGGCGACCTCCTCATCCGCCTCGGCCGCGTGCGCCTGCTCGTCCCGCTTCTTCTTGCGGCACTCGCGAGCCCAGTGGCCCGTCTTGCCGCAATAGGCGCACTCATCACCAGCGAGCTTCTTCTTCTTCTTGCCGTCGTCGCCGGCAGAATGTTTGGAGCCTCCATTGCTCCCACCGCCCTGGGGATGGGCGCTGCTGCTCCCCACCATGGGAAGCGCCGCCGCCGCGTCCTCGCCTCTGAGTCGAGGCTGGAGGGCGCCCACCTCCAGAGCCTCCGCCCGAGACTTGCAGCCGGGAGACCACCCGAGCCACGAGTTCTTCCTCGGTGAGGTTGAGCCGCGCTGCAGAGGAACCGCCGTTGCCACTGAGGCCGTAGCGTTCCTCGGCTGCCTTGAGTCTCCCCACGAGCTCGTCCACTGACAAGTCATTGAGATCAAGGAGAGTCTCGATTGCCATTACTATCTGCTCATACCTCGGTGGCGTGGCCTGCAGGAACTTCCTCACGACCTCCGGCTCCGTGTACCCGGCATCGAGTACCTCCAGCTGACTCGCCACGTCGGTGATCCGGAGGGCGAAGTCGTCCACCGACTCCCCGTCCTTGAAGCGCAGCGCATCGAACTCCCGACGCAGCGTGTTCGCCTTCGCCTGGCGCACACGATCCACCCCGAGGTGCATCTTCTTCAGGGAGTCCCACGCCTCCTTGGCTGTGGCCTTCCTGGCGATGCTCCCGTGCAGCTCCTCGGGGACGCCCAGCGCGATGGCCTCCAAGGCGTTCCGATCGTCGATATAGTCGATGGCGCCGACTTGCACCGTCTCCCACAAGCTCCGCGCCTGGAGCTTCAATTTCATGAGCGCCGCCCATGAGTAGTAGTTCGACTTGGTGAGAAGGGGGTACTTGTGTTTCCCGCCCTCCTCACGCACGGTCCGGTGGATCACCAGACCGCGCTCGCCCGTGCCTCCGCTGCTCGAACCGCCCCCGCCGGAACCCCGTCGCGGCGAGGAGGAGCGGTTCCTCCGTCGATCCATACCGAAAGCAGCAGCGATCGCGCGGTCGCGTGTCCAACGGCGGAACCGAGCTCTGATACCACTTGACGTATCCTGCTCGCCGGCGCCCGCCGCCGGAGATGAGGATGATGACCCGAGATCGATGGAATCCGCAGTGGATACTCACGCGAACGCAATGGAAGCTAAGAACACAAAACACAGAAATTTGGTGCCGTAACTTCTTGGCATTTTCTGACTCTATTAAGCAAAATATATACACATGCAGTGAGCAACTCTCGGCCGCTCAAGACTCGGCGCCATGCGCACCACCCTTCCGACTTGATCGCGCCATCCCACGACCGAACGAGTGGAGCGCGTGGCTCAGCTAGGACTCGACGAAAATAACGGAGAAGATACGTGCCGCACCGCGAACAGAGCGCGATTCTGGCGTACAAGACGCACCCACCTGGGTTCTGTTATTGACTGAAAATGAAACAAGAAACTAACTAACTGAAGAACGCTAAACCTGGACTGACTGAATGAAACCAACATGTTTTTCCAGATGGATGATCTGAAAGCTTTCCGGCAGTGGGGAAGCAGAACTCCTGGTCATCCAGAAAATTTTGAAACACCTGGTGTTGAAGTCACCACAGGTTTGATCTTCAACTTACTTTAACAGTTTGTTTTATTCCCTTCTGATTTTCTTCTGGAAAAGTGATTTCCCTCTGAAATCTTCTGATGGTATGCAGGCCCTCTGGGGCAGGGTTTTGCAAATGCTGTTGGTCTAGCACTTGCCGAGAAACATCTAGCTGCTCGTTTCGGCCTGATTTGAAAATCGTGGATCATTACACGTTAGTTATTCCTTGCTTGACTCAATGTAACTATTGACCTAGTGCACAATTGGGATAGTGGTAAGTTAATAGACTGGTATTGGATGGTCTTAGGTATGTCATACTTGGTGATGGCTGCCAAATGGAAGGTGTTTCAAATGAGGCATCCTCTCTTGCTGGTCATTGGGGTCTCGAAAAGTTGATTGCCTTCTACGATGACAATCATATATCAATTGATGGTAGTACAAACATTGCTTTTACTGAAGATGTGCTTGCCCGATATGAAGCACTAGGGTGGCATACTATCTGGGTAAAGAATGGCAACACTGGTTATGATGGCATCCGTGCTGCAATTAAGGAAGCAAAGGCAGTCAAAGACAAGCCAACTCTTATCAAGGTGACTGCTAGTTCACCACTTTAATTTCTTTGCTTATCATTTTGATGCAGTTTTATCAGACAAATGGTGCTGTTGTGTTGTATAGGTGACTACTACTATTGGTTATGGATCTCCAAACAAAGCAAACACATATAGTGTTCATGGTAGCGCTCTAGGTACCAAAGAAGTAGAAGCAACCAGAAACAATCTTTCTTGGCTTCATGAGCCTTTCCATGTTCCTGATGAGGTGAAGAGGTACATAGCACTTATAACTCTCCCTTAAGCCGCTGTTGAACTTAGACTGCAGTGCTTCACAGTAAGAAGGAAAAGTAATAAGAATTTTATCAATTTTTTAGCAATCTTTTCTTTTTGCGCAACCATCCAGTTTTTAACAATGAAGTCAGTTTTCAGGCAATTCAAAATTAGGTGGTTTAATGAGAAAGTAGTCATCATCACATATAATTGGTTTAACTAATACTGACAAGGGTCAACATGAATTCAGATTTGTGTTCCAGATCATTGTGGTGGTTCGTATACTCTGTAAGCGTTGCCACAGGAGCAATTCCCTATTTATACTAGACTACATTAATACCACAGAATAAGAATAGTAGAAAAATCAATAACGATGCTTCCCATCCATGATTTCTTTGGTCTGTTGCAAACTTGCTGTATGGAGCAGTTAAAATCGAGAATTAATTTTCAGATTGTATACATTCCAAAACATCATACGCGCGGTCAATCTTCGCTATCTGATACAAGGAGGACATATCCGGTGAAAACGAGCTAAGTATTGAAACTCGTGAAATCATACCTAAAGTTTTGTAAATTAATAAAAAAATACTAAAGATAGGTTTAGATATGAAATACATTCTTACAAAATCAAAATCTCAAGTCTAAACTCAATTTCATTTGAGAGAAACAGAAAAGCCAAATTTCAGGTGAATAGTGTCATGTTACTATTCACCCGAAATTTGTCTCTTTTTTACTCCCAAATGAAGTTGAGTTTGAACTTGAGATTTGGTGAAAATGTATTTCATATCTATATTTATCTTCAGTAATTTTTTATGAATTTACAAAACTTTTAGGTATGATTTTCACGAGTTTCCAACACTTAGCTTGTTTTCACCGGATATGTCCTCCTGATACAAGTATACAACGTTACTTGCACTGTTTTTTATTAATAAATTTCAGGCGGACCCTTTGTTTTGTGGCATTAGTAAAGCAAAACCACAAATTTTAGTTTTTTTTCACAAAACCACATGTTCTCAGTGAACCTGCAGGGGCCTACAAGCAGGCTGATGCGTAGAGGCAGAGAATGCTCAGGTCGATGCCAGCTCCAGGGTGTGTGCAGGCTTACTGCATTCCTCAGTGACATAGTTGCCCTGCACTACTTTCTTGAGCTAGTCTTGCCTAGTTGCTGCAGCACTAGACTTGACATGCACCACCATCTGGAGAGGATTGCTTCAGCTGGGCTATAATAGAAAAAAGGCGGCTGCTTGATAACTAGAAGCAATATTTCAAGAGAAGGCTTGAATTCTGATTTTTTGTGTTGCTGAAATTAACAGAGAAAGCAATGCCTAAATCCAAATTTTTCAAGACAATTCAATACAAAACTAATGCACAGCTACCTAAAATGGGAATAATACAAGATCACATATCTTACAAACACCCTAATATACGGTTTATGCTTTAAGCAGTAAATATGGGACAACAGTTAGGGAAGGCAAGAATGTTCCTACTTGCAATGCAACTACTATGAGGAAGACCGCAACACAGCATATGTTGCCTAAAGTTGGAGACTGATGGTGTTAACAAAACAGCTGCAGTTTTGTGAAATTTATGTTTCAATTTCCATTTTTTTGTACATCTATAGTTATGGACTTATAGTTGAAACAAACTTTGCTCTGCACCATAGTTTGATTAATAAAATCATTCCTTACAGGCACTGGAGTCACCATATTGATGAGGGTGTTTCTCTGGAAGCTGAATGGAATAAAAAATTTGTGGAATATGAAAAGAAATATCACCAGGAGGCTGCTGAGTTAAAGAGCATAATATCAGGGGAACTGCCTTCTGGGTGGGACAATGCTCTTCCAGTAAATGCTCCTCTGAATTCAAATGTCATGTCTGTTCAAATGTTCCACCAGGTGTGAAAATGATGCATATAATTTTTTTTCTTCTTTTCACTGTCTTTATTTGTTTTGCAGAAATATACCCCTGAAAGTCCTGCTGATGCTACAAGGAACTTATCTCAACAATGCTTGAATGCTCTTGCTAAAGCAATACCTGGATTTCTTGGAGGTAGTGCTGATCTTGCAACATCAAATATGTCATTACTTAAGATGTTTGGTGATTTCCAAAAAGACACTCCTGAAGAAAGAAACATCCGTTTTGGAGTGAGAGAGCATGCAATGGGTGCCATTTGCAATGGCATTGCACTCCATAGTCCTGGCCTGATACCTTACTGTGCAACGTTTTTTGTGTTTACTGACTATATGAGAGCTGCCATACGCCTTTCGGCCTTATGTGGATCAAGAGTGATCTTTGTGATGACTCATGATTCAATTGGCCTTGGAGAAGATGGGCCAACTCATCAGCCTGTTGAACAGTTATTCAGCCTCCGAGCTATGCCAAACATACTAATGCTTCGACCTGCTGATGGAAATGAGACTTCAGGAGCTTACAAGATTGCTGTTCTTAATAGGCAAAGGCCCGCTGTCCTTGCCCTTTCTAAGCAGAAGCTTCAACAGCTAAAAGGAACATCGGTGGAAGGCGTTGCCAAGGGAGGATACATTATTTCTGATAATTCATCAGGGAACAAGCCAGATCTCATTCTTATCAGCACTGGTTCTGAGCTTGAGATTGTAGAAAATGCCGCAGATGAACTGAGGAAAGAACGGAAGACTGTACGAGTAGTTTCACTGGTTTGCTGGGAGCAGTCGGAGAAATACAAGGAGAGTGTTCTTCCAAGTGAAGTAACTTCAAGGATCAGCGTCGAGGCTGGGGTCACATTTGGATGGGAGAAATATATTGGAGAAAAAGGTAAAGCTATTGGTGTTGACCGTTTTGGTTCTAGTGCGCCTGCTGGGAAAATATACAAGGAGCTTGGTTTGACGGTGGAAAATGTCATTGCAACGGCCAATTCACTGTAAAGTATCACTTGCTTTACTGAGCATATGTATAGGTCAGTTTCAACAACCTATTGGATTTGAATAAAGCGGCAGGTTTTCAAGTAGTTTGTGCTTGAGGCGTCCGTGTTTGGACTTTCTGAGGGTAAGGCACTTTACATGCTGTTCCAATTCACTCTGGAATTTGGCCGTTGCACTTGAGAGCATTGAGAGCCCATATAAGGAAACTTATCTGTATCAGTACTATTGTTGTTGCAGAATAAAATGTCGATGACATTATCAGATGTATTATCGGCTTTTTATCAAATGTTGTATTTAGCATTGCTTACTGTTGTTGCACACAAACTTGCTGTTTCAACAAATGTTGTCAAGCTGCTACTGGCACTACTTGAGAAGTGGTAATTGGTTTTTGATTTATCTATCAAAATAGTTAATAGTTCTAATAGGAATCTAAATAGTCCTGGTTAAAAAGGCAACGGTTTAGTCCCGGTTAAAAACGGCTCTAAACATGTTTTATCCCGGTTAAAAAGGACAACGACTATGATTTGGCAGATGGATAAAAAAGATTATTTTTAATTTTGGTTTATTTCTTGTTAGAAACTATCAGATCGTCATGGATTAACCGGAATTAAAGATCTTAACTTAGTCTCGGTTGGTGATACTAACCTAGATCAAAGATCTAAATGATCTTTGTTGGTAATACCAATCGGGGACTGAAGTGAAGGTTATTTTTATTAAAAAAATTTCTCCAGCCCAAACCATTGCTACAAAGGATTGGAGGAACATAGGTACTGTCAAAAAATTTTTAAAATTATTTTGGTAATAATATATAAATCGGAGCGATCTCAAAGGTTAGCAACTCCATTCTCTAATAATATATGCTTAGCATATTACATTTGTATGTATATTTCTATACATTTCTATCTCCAAAAGGTTTGTGAAAAATGATGAGAGAAAATTTATTTAGGAAAAATTATGTTACTTTTTAAAATTAGAATCTTATGAATAAAAGTTATAAAAGAGATGACAAAGAAATAATATAGAAAATTAAGATAAAAGAATAGAAAACTAAGTTAATTTAAAAATCATTAAAATAGTTAGAAATAAGTACAATACGTTAAAAAACTTTATTAAAATCATTATAAACTTTATTAAATACGTTAAAGATGTGGGATTATTATATAATTATTGTATGATTATATATATATAATTATTGTATTATTATTTAATTAGTTTGACTTTTATGGATTTTTTATGATTTTTTTGCATTTCAGGTAGATGGATCGGTAATGGATGTACACCATGGACCGACAGTCGACGTTTATTCAAGGCATGCATTATTTTTTGAGTGTGGCCAATGTATCAAGAATAAGGGTTTATCTGGAATAAGGGTTTATCTGTTGTCCATACAACAAGTGCAAAAACCAGAAAGAATATTCTACATCAATAACTATTCATGCTCACTTGTTTCAGTCGGGATTCATGTCTAACTATAGTTGTTAGAAGATGAATAAGAAGACGACAACATTCGAGTGGGATCGATGCGGTGGATTTGAAGAAAATATAACAGCGAAGCGGACAGGGGTGTTGAAGATAACGATAGTGCAGATGATCTTGGTCAGATATTGCGCGACGTAAGGGAGGACTATAAAGGTGAAAAGGAGATCCAGAAATTAGAGCATATGTTAGCAGACCACAAAACGTCCTTGTATCCAGGTTGCAAAGAGGGGCATAAAAAGTTGGATACCACGCTGGATTTTTTGCAATGAAAGGCCAAAAATGGTGTGAGTGATAAGGCATTTGGCGAGTTATTAGAACTCATAAAGAACATTCTTTTGGAGGGAAACGAATTGCCCGAATCAACGTACGAAACTAAGAAGGTAGTTTGCCCTTTAGGACTGAAAGTACAGAAGATACACACATGTTCGAACGATTGTATCCTCTATCGCGTGAGGAGTATGAGAACCTAGAAGCATGCCCGGTTTATAGAGCACTATGCTACAAGATTAGACGAGATGATCCAGGCGAAGTTGACGGACGACCTTTAAAGAAGAGAGTTCCTGCTAAGGTGATATGGTATTTTCCTATACTACGACGGCTCAGGTGTTTGTTTAGGAACAAAAAGCATGCTAGAATGATGTACTGGCACACAAAAGAACGTCAATAAGACGGGATGCTAAGACACCCTGTCAATGGGTCGTAGTGGCGAAACATCGACAAAACATTTAAAGACTTCGTAAAGGATGCACAAAACGTAAGATTCAGTTTAAGTACGGATGACATGAATCTATTTGGAGAGATGAGCAGTGGCCATAGCACTTGGCCTGTTATGATGTGTATCGACAACCTCCCCCCTTGGCTATGCATGAAGCGAAAAGTACGTCATGATGTCAATTATTATTCAAGGCCCAAAGCAACCTGGTAACGACATTGATGTGTACGTAAGACCATTGGTCGAAGATCTGAAACTGCTGTGGAAGAAAGAATGTGTCCCCGTGTGGGATTGTCACAACCCGATTTTCGTTCGGGAATAAAAATCATTTAATAAATTATTTTTTAGAAATTGAATAAAAAGAAAAACAAAGTAAATCAAGTGAACCTATTAAGGAAATTAAAATTTCCTTTAAAAATTATGGTTGGAAATATTTTTGAAATATTCTCCATGCCCTAAAATACTCTCTGAAATTTTTCGTGAAATTTTGGAGCTCGAGAAATAATTTTAATAATACAAAGAACAATTCAATAATTATTTAAATAAATAAAATAAACTTTAAATGAGCTGGAGATATTTTTATTAAATACTTTGGGTGTTTATATATTTTCAGGATTTTTCTTGGAATTATTTGGGCATTGGAAGTATTTATAAGAATTAAAGGATGTTTGGACCAAAAAGTCTGTTTTACCTCCCTGCTACAGTGGCGTCTTTAACCTCCAACCCGTGCTACAGTGCAGAACAGTGCCGAAAACTGTGGCTTTGTTTCCTCCACCAAATCCGGCCTAATCCTTTGCCCAAATCAAAAATTAGTTGCGGGAACGGATTCCTCTCGATCTCCTCTACATTTCCCCCATGAAATCCCCCTCAATCCCGTGCTAAATCGCACGAATTTCGTCCTCGTTCTTATCCCGACGAACTCGGGATGAAGCCTAAAAATTCGGCGCCAAATCCTCTCTTCCCGGTGCGGGACTCTCCTCCAAAGCCTATAAATATAACCCCCATGATCTCCTCCTCGGTTTCCCTTTTTCCCAAGTTTTTCCCGTGCTCTAGCCACCTTCCCGCGAGTTCCCATCTCTCTTCCCGTCGCCCGCAACTCCGGCAACCTTTTCCCGCCGCCTCGCTCCCAATCAGCGCCGTTGCCTTCCCCGGCATCGCAGCAGTGAGGAGAAGCCCGGCCACCGGTTCCCTTGCGCCAAACACCACCGGAAGGCCCCGTCGCCATGGACCCGTGCGTCGCCGTCTCCGTTTGCACTTCGGCCATGCCTCGTCGCCGTTCCGTCGCCGTTAATCGTTGCCGCCTTCACCGTCGGCATCATAGCAGCAAGCCGAAGCCCGTCCTCCACCTCTCCTCCACCGAAAGCCACCGGAAAGCCGTTGTCGCCGTCAACCCGAGCCCGCCACCGATTCCATCTCGTCGCCGCCATCTCCGTTCGCCGTTCATCGTCGTTTTGCGTTGGTAAGAATCACCGCAACCTCCTCTCTTTTTGGTGCCTCTCGGTTCTCCGCGCGCGCCGTCGTTCGCCGTCGCCGGAGCCATCCCAAGCCGCCGGCCGCGTGCCTACGTGGCAGCCCTCGTGGCATCCCCGTTAGCGCCATGTCCGTCCTCCGTGTCCTCGTGGCGCCGATGTGGCGTCTTATGTCAGCAATCCTAGCCACATCCAATCTACACCGTCGGATCTGAGTCAAATCCAGTCAAAATAATCCAAGCCGTTCATCCTTATAGATTTATTCGGTTTAATTTGAGCCACCCATCCTTTGTTCCCAGTTCAATCCTAGCCACCCAAATCCTTGTGATCCCGTGGACTGATCGGAGCTGATGTCTTAAACAATCCTTCTCCAGTTCAAAATTAATTAATAATTGCGTAATAAATCATCTTAATTTCCAGAATTCATGTAAATGGTCCAAAACTTCTAAAATTCGTATCTAATTCATACGAACTCCAAATTGGGCCATTCAAATTGCAAAATTCATCTAAAATTAAGCTCTACATGTTTGTTTACTTTTTATGTACTGTTATTTGGTTTTTATTAGGGTTTTTTCCTCGTTTTGTGTGCCAGCGTGTAGATTCCGCCGTTTCCGAGTCTGCGCTCGCGAGGGAAAGAGTCCAGAAGTTTGTTTGAAGACGCAAGGCAAGTCACACTTTCCTTGAAGCATATTGATTCTATTTTATAAATTTTTTATGTTTGCAAATAAAATTGCATTGCTTTGCTAATTACATGAAATGATGGATTACCTATCTGCTTGTTTGAGCCTTATTTACTTGTTATCCGTCCTTTGTTAACCTTGGGTGTTAATTTGACAAGCTTTAGTCACTGATGTTGATTTTAGCTAGAATTATATGCTTAGCCGTGCTTAACTACCACTAGCTCACTAAATGGGATAATTACACTATTTATTCTAATCTCGATGAGCTGCAATCTCGATACACCCGACCATGTCTTATTGGTCACAATTATCTCAACTAAAATATGACTTAATGGTGGGGTGGGTGCATGGTTTTGATGGTCGCACCCATGGCAATTAAGGACCGGTTCATGGGAAACCCTGGAAGACATACCGTGCAAACCACAAGCCAGAATGGGCAACGGCTGGATCCGTAGTATAGCTTTTCTCTAGCCGACGTACCCTAGTGAGGGTGGGCGTGATGGAATTGGGTCGGCCCCGGTTTTACGGGTTGATCGGCTGCCGGATTCACCATGGCACGAGAGGGCTGCCCGCTACCCTGCAGGGAGTGGGGGCGAAACCTTTGTGTGGTATCGCTTGGTTAGAGGGAGTTATGCGAAAGGTCTTGTCACGATTTCCCTTTGCAGTATCATGGTGGTACTTCGGGGCATGGTAACATGTGTGGAATCGTGTCTTGTGGGTAAAGTTGCGCACCTCGATCGAGTAAAACTATTCGAATAGCCGTGCCGCGGTTATGGGCGATTGACCGATTCACTATGATTAGTCCCACTAATCATTTGATTTAATGGAACCGGTTTAGTTCGGTGTGGAATGGTTGGGCCTGTTCAACGTGGGGATAACGTTGTTCGGTGGAAGATTAATATTGCCTTAATTACTCAACTGTTTTACTATTTTTTAAACCTTAAATGTTTGTAAACCGCATTTATGCAAAATAGCCCAAGCCACTCTTGTCTCCCTTGCACGTCCGCATTTCTCGGTGTGGCTTGTTGAGTACGGTGGTTGTACTCGGTCTTGCGATTTTTCCCCTTTCGTAAGTGTAGTGCTTCCGAGTTGAAGATGGAGTTAGAAGACCAAGGCTCGGACCCCGGTTGAGTTTGCTCGTGGAGTGGAGCGAAGCCCCGCTAGTGTCGTCTTTCTTTTCCGCCGTTTTTGGGTGTGAGGACTAAGTGCCTCTTTAGTAAGTATTTTTACTTTTACGCTTTGTTTTTACGTTGGACTGTGTATTAATTTGTCATTTTATGTACCCTGGTTGATTCCTGGACAGGGATTAAATACATAAAATAGTCAGGAAATTTGGGATAAATTTCCGGGCGTGACAGGGATGAGGACAAAGAAAAGCAATTTAACCTACGAGCGTTGTTATTTGTAACCATCAATGATTGACCTACACTTAGCAACCTATTTGGACAGTCTAACAAGGGGTACAAAGCTTGCACCCATTGTGTGGATGAAACTGAAAGCACGTATCTAAAACATTATAAGAAGGTTGTGTACATAGGTCATCGTCGATTTCTTGTTGCAAGCCACCCTGTTTGAAAGAAAGGCAAACATTTCGAACAGTAGGCGGACCACCGTACTAAGCCAAAACATCGTAACGGAAAACCGTGTTTGCTATGGTGAAAGATCTAAAAGTAGTATTTGGAAAGGGACCGACAACCAACCTATAGCAAGTGAAGATGGTCACGTGACGATGTGGAAGAAGAAGTCTATTTTTTGAAAGTTACCCTATTGGGAAATCTTGGACTTCCGCCATGTAATTGACATGATGCATCTTACTAAGAACCTTTGCGTCAACCTGCTGGGCTTCCAAGGTTTATATGGAAAGTCGAAAGACACACTTCAAGCACGTAATGATCTCAAGCATATGGAACAACGTGATGTCCTTCACCGTAAACTAAAGAAGAAAGGAAGCCATTACTTGAGTCCAACCAAATACACTCGAGTAAGGCGTAGAAGGAAAGCATGTTAGAATGCTTGAAGAGCATCAAAGTATCGTCGGATACTCCTCAAATATAAAAGGAATAATAAGCACGAAGGAGAAGAAGTTCACAAACCTAAAGTCTCATGGTCGCCACGTGCCGATGACACAGTGCTTCTGTTATAATTCGGGGTATCCTTCTTGATAATGTCTGGGCAACAATAACAAAGCTATGTGCTTTCATGAACGTAATTTCGCAGAAGATCATCGATCCAGACAGATTAGAAGCCCTTCAAAATAATATGGTGCAATGTCTTGTCAGTTTTGAAATGATCTTTTCATCTTCCTTCTTCAATATAATGACGCATCTTCTATGTCACCTTGTCAAAGAGATCCGTATTCTTGGTCGTGTATACCTACACAACATGTTTCCTTTCGAGAGGTACATGGACGTTCTAAAGAAGTACGTTCGTAACCATTCTCATCCGGAGACAAGCATCGCCAAGGGGTATGAAACAAAGGAGGTCATTGACATCTGCGTATAATTTATTGAAGACCTTTGTCCAATCGGGATACCCGAATCAAGCCATGAAGGGAGACTACGGGGAAAGGGGACTCTTGGAAGAAAAGCAATAATGACTGTAGACAACGATTTATTCCGTAAAGCACATTTCATGATTTTGCAACAATCTTTGTTGGTGGCTCCTTACATCGAGGAGCACTTGGCGATTGTCCGCTCCAAAAACATCGGTAATTCTGATGTCTAGATTACACGCCATCACATTGACACTTTCCCCACTTGGCTGCGACAACATCTCATGGGTAACGAGATGATTGACCAACAACTAGCCTTCTTGGCGAGGGGACCATCTTGCTCGATCACGACATTCAAGGATATGAAATCAATGGGCATACATTTTATAGAAGAGCCCAAGACAGAAAGAGCACAAACTAGAATGGTGTTGTTCAAATCGATACCATGAGATCCGATGATACAACTAGCATGTATTACGGTGGTATCGGCGACATATGGAAACTTGATTATGGACCTCTGAAGGTCCCTCTGTTTCGGTGCCAATGGGTTAGGCTGACTGGTGGAGGCGTAACGATTGATGACAGTGGGATGACAACGGTTGACCTTAACAAGGTTGGATACTTAGACGAACCATTCGTCCTAGCCAATGATGTAACGCAAGTTTTCTACGTAAAGGACATGTCTAACAAAGCAAAGAAGGGGAAAGGGCCCAACGAGTTAAAGGAAAATCCTCGGAGTCGAGGATAAGACTGACAAAGATTACGATCAGTTCGACGGGCAACCTCTGTTCACAGTGATGATTAACCCGAGCATCCTCCTATCAAATGAATTATTTTGAATGCATTGAGGATCCATCTCGTTAATTATATATGATTATTACAATTTTAAACTATTTTACTCGGGCATATGTTAATTACATATGATTATTACAATTTAAAATAATTTTAAATCGAGCATATGCTAATTATATATGATTATTACAATTTTAAATAATTTTAAATCATGCATATGTGAATTATGTATGATTATTACAATTTTAAACAATTTTAAATCGTGCATATGTGAATTATTTATTATTATTACAATTTAATATTGGTATTAAACTATTTTAAATATTTTCTCATTAATTTTGTGATTTTGTTAAATTTTAATGCATTAAAATTAATTTGGCCGATTTAATGAATTATTTATTAAATTTTATTAAACTTAAAATTAATGTGTTAAACTTAATATTTTTTAAACCTATATTTAATGAAATTAATTTGACCCATTTTAATGGAATATTTAATTCATAGTCTCTGTTGTTAACCCTAGCCGGAAAAAAAAGAATTAGAAATAGCGAGAAATTATCTTTAGTTCCTGTTGTTGCCACTTACGCGGGACGAAGAAATCTCTAGTCTCGGTTGATGTCACCAACCGAGAGTAAAGATCTAGGTGTATATATATATATATATATATATATATATATATATATATATATCCTAGGGTGCATCGTCTTCTCCACCGAGATCCGAACACTTAGTCGTTTTCTTGTTCTTCTTGCACCGAGCTCTCGGTTTTGCCCTAACCGTCGCCGCCACTGTCATCAATGCCGTCGTCTCTCCTCGCCGTCGTCGCCTCGCCGCATTCTTCAAGGTAAGTCCGAATCTAGCCGAATCTTTGTCTCCGTCGCCTTTGATACGTCTTCTCGCCGTCCTTGTCGTTGTCGCCGCCGCCGCACGCTGCAACCGCCGACGCCGCCGTCATCCTCGTCATCACCGTCGTATGCCGCAACCGTCGACGGCGACGCCGCAACCGTCGATATCGATCTCTTAGTTTTTCCAATTAAACAAATATCATCCAAATTGTTGTGAGATATATATGGTTTGCTCTGTTTTAATGTGTGGATGTTTTAATGTTTTAATGTGTGGATGAAGGGGAACAAATTTGATCATCTAAATTGTTGTTAAAAGTTCTCCAAAAAATAACTATATATATACACACACCGCTATGTTTTTCCTCTCTTCTTTCCTTTTTCTTCACAAAGAGGTTGGTAATTAATAATGGGATTTGTATATTTATGTATATATTGTTGTGTGTTATGTTAAGTAAGAACTTAAAGAGATAATTTAACGTGAAGTATGATATTTATGTGAATGGAAACACACAGTACATTTTACTTTTATTTTAGATTAGAAAGGAAAATGTTTTAAATTAGAAATCACTAATTAGACAAATTATTGTTTCCTAAAATTTTTTATTGTTTCCCAATAATCAATAATTAGACTGATTTTGTATATATATATGATGTTTTTTATTTACGAATGAACGAGAACGATAAAACAAACATAAACGAACGATAGAACGACTTTCACTACCGAATGAACATGGACGACCGAACAAGTTTATTTGTTCGGTTGTTCGTTCGCTCGTTACAAGGAGGTAGTGGTTCAAGATATTGGCTGAAAAAAATTCTAAAACAAATTTTGTCTTGACTCCTATGCATTGAGAGTCAAAAACAAAATTTTTGTTCACTTTTTGTAACACCCTGAAAATCAGAACTTAAAAATCGCAACTTAAAAACCGGAGCCCACAAAAACTTTTTGAAGCATTGCATCTTGTTGTACTTAATTGTCTCTTATTTGCAAGTTTTATTGCTTGTTATAAATAAAAATACACTTATTTAAAATTTAAAGAAATCAAAAGGTTATGAAACCCTAAACGGAAAGGAAATTCCAAAATAGATATTAGAAATAAAAATTGGAAAAAGTAAGGTTGATAAAAATTTATTTTGGATCAAAACTATATTTTGGAAAATACAAAAAAATAAAATAAAAAGGAATAAAAGGAAGAATGGAAATAGAAGGAATATATATGAATATGTACATAATAATATATAATAAAGTTGGGCAAAAGATTGAAAATTTGGAGTTAAACTAAATTTATAAAATGGCCAAATTATGTTTCATATTAGGAGAAAAATAAAAGGAATGAATAGAAATGAAGATTTAAAAAGAAAAGGGAAAAGGAAAAGAAAATTGGGAAAATCGAAAATCACACTATTCATCGCCCGCCAGGTGTTCGACGCCGGTCTCGACGTACCGCGCCCACGCCCGCCGCACTGTGGCCACGCCACGCGCGCCCATGCCGCCACGTCATCCAAAGCGTCGCGCCCCACGCGCCGTACGCCGCGCGCATCAGCCACAGCGCCGCGCCCATGCCTCGCCGTACTTCATCGTCGTGTCGCCGTACCGTGCGCGCGCCCGCGTCAACACCGTCGCCTATAGCCGTGTCAGCCCGCGCCGCGTTGTACCACCGTTCCCATTCCGCCCGTGCTGTAGCCATGCCCACCGTGCGTCGGCCTCCCCTCCCCTACCCGCGCATGCCGTCACCCCTAGCGCCGCCCGCCACGGCCGCCGAGCGTGAGCTCGTGCGGACCGCTATAAATAGCGCTTCGCGGCCAAAGTTCACAACACAAAAATTGTGTCTAATAGCCTCATCTAGCCCCTCCACAATTTTCCCCAAAATCCGTTAACTACATCCCACCAATTTTGAGAAACACCGAAGAACCGTAGGTTGAGCCGCACCGAGTAATTCTCCAAAATTCGCCGTGCTCGGTTGATGATTCTCAAATTAAAGGTACTAATACAATCCTCACGTCAAGAGCTTCATTTCCCTAATTTTCCCGAACCAAATTATCACCGGAGACCACCGCCAACGAGCCCGTCGTACCTCCCGTTTGGCCGCGCCGTGCCCACACCGCCACCGTGGCCTCGCCGTGAAAACGGTACAAATAGGCCTCGGTAGCTTGAGCTCCAATCACCAAACTTGATCACCTCTTCTCCCTCTCCAAAACCCCCCAAAAATCCCCTGCTACCGCAGCCCGTTCACGAAGAATTTCGCAAAAGATTGAAGCCCGTCGGAAGAACCCTAAATCGGCCACCCGGAACAAGGATTTGAAATTCGACGTCTACAATCCATTTCCTCTCGCAATTGAAGGTACGATAACCATCTATGAAGCCCTAGCATTTGATTCCCTAGGTTTCCCGAGCCAATGCGCCGCCGAGCTCCTCTCGCCTCGCCACCACCGCCGCGCATGGTGCTAGCCCACCCCGATGCTTTTCGGCCAAATAAAACCTCTAGCTAGCTCCCTCGTGCTCCGTAAATGCTCTAAGACACCTTGCTTGGGCCAAAGCATCGCCGAGCATCCGGCGATGTGCGCCTTCGCCGCCGTGACCACCTCGCCGTCGCCGGCCCAATCCGCCGCCTCCGGCCGACTAGGGCTAGAAATGGGGTCCCCGTGGGTCGTAGGTGGAGTAGGGCCCGATAGACCCCGAGCACCGGCCATCCTCGCCGCCGTTCACCCTCGCCCCACCTGTCGGCCTCGCGGAGGAAGAAGGGAGAGAAGGAAGGAAGAAAAGAAAAAGAAGAAAAGAGAAGTTTGAGATGGGCTCGGTAGCCCGTGGCTTGAGCTGAGCCGAGAGAGTGTGAGGTCGCACGTTTGATTACCAAAAGCAAATTTTTGAAATTTTATTTCTTTTAAGGAATTAAAATTAGGAGAAGCCTAGTAAAAATCATAAAAAAATATATTTACTCTTTTGAATCCCTAAACTTTATTTACAAGGAATTTTACATCTTTTCAAGAGATTATAATTTATTCTTTTCCAAAATTTATTTTACAAATAATTATGAACTTTATATTCAAACTTATTAACCTATTCCCTCTCCAAAATTCCTATCTTTTGTGAAACCCATTTATTCACCTAAATATTACATTTACAAATGGGAACCTTTATAAGAATTTTAAAACTATCTTTATAATTTCTAATAAACCCTTCCATATATATATACATATATGTTTTATATTTAATCTCGCTCCATAAATCCTTCCCAACCAATTTATCGGTAGACCGCGACACCAAGTTCACAGAAGGATTAAGAATTCAACCAGGAAATCGACGTAAGCACTCTCGTTACCCTTTTGTCAAATAGACATTTTGGATCGTCGGTTATAATGCTGATAAACTTACATTAACTGGGGATAAGGCCACCCCATATAAATTAAATCAGAAGAAAACAAAGAGTTCAAATCAATTCAACTCGCTCGATTCGACCCAAACTTTAGCAAAACCCGATCATTAATCCGTTTACGACCATAGATTCGCCGTAGGGGCCGCTTTTGCGATTTATTTGGTTTTGATGGTTTTTATTTGAATTCTAATCGAATTCAATCGGATCTTTCGCACGTATGCATAGAGTCCGAAGGAGCCGTTGAGTACGCTGAAGACACAAGTCAAGAAGGTCGCGAGCAAGGCAAGTCAACACTCCCCTTTGAACATATTGATCCTATTTTGTGAAATGATATTGATTTAAACTTAAAACATGCATGCTATACACAAAATACCTATGCTTGATATACCATGCCTTGATATTGCTTACCTTTAGATATAATCTTTGTAACCTCGATGTGATATAACTGGATGATATCTTCGGTAAAATGCTTAGCCATGCTTATACTAGAATCTTGCATACTCATATTTTTACAAAATCTATATGCTTGAGCAACTACCTTAGGGAAGGTAGCTGAGATACGGCATGTGGAGACATGAGCGCCACAATGCCTTGAACATGATGAAAATAGTTTTGATGGAAAAATGAAAGTACAAAACCAATGTTTTTAGACTGGGGCGGATGGATGGATTTGGGTGAATTCCGGCAAAGGCAAGTGACGTCCCTGGTCGATTAAGGACCGAGCCATGAGACTTATAACCTGGAACGAGCCAGTACAACCGTACTTCTCGAATGGGTATAGACCTAGCGGAGTAGATAGCCGAGCGAAGGCAGTATCCCTGCATAGTGGTTCTTGTGTGGAGATGTGGTTCTGGTTGTTGAGATAAGGCTGTGGCCTACGTGTTGAGTAATGAATGAGAATTTGGTGAGTTTCCCCTTACCCCGGGAGTGCCAGAACTCCTCTCACTGCTAGGAAAGGACGGCTAGAGTGTAAGAGGGTTAAAATTCATGGAGCGGGTACTGCCAAAGTGAGGTTATCAAAAGACTTTGCCGTGACCGTCCCATATAGAGGGATGTACGCTCATTCAATGGGCAGTTGCGGAGTACGGGTAAAGTGTACATCCACTGCAGTGTGAGTAAATCAATCTATTCGAATAGTCGTGCTCACGGTTAATGAGCGACGTGACAAGTTTCTCCCGTGGCTAGACTAAGTTTTAAAATGATGGGTTGGTATGCATAATGATTGTGTGCTGGTGGACTCAACTTCTCGACCTGCGAGAAGGGGTAGACTCCCCAGAAAACCATGACGATCCGGAGATGGGAAACCATCCTTGGTATCACGATGGATGGCAGACAGAACCGTCACCGATTTAATATACTCTGAAACTAAAACTTGACTGGCTAGATGTTAGGTTTGTGAAATGATTTGCGAAAATTGGCTTTCTGCAAATAAACCACAACCACCCTTTGAATGACCCTATCATGTGCATCATTCCGTGTTGGCTTGCTGAGTACGTCGGGTACTTATCCTTGCTATACGCATAAACCTATAGATGTAGGCATGGAAGACCTGGAGGACCCGTACGCATACTACCAGGATGAATGAAGACAATGGAGCGCAATAGGTCTTAGTCCCCAGTCATTGCCTGTAGGCGATCGACATGCCGCTGCCTTCCGTCTGCTATCTCACCTAGACTCTGATTTTGGTTGTATCCGGACCAGTAGGTCCTGCATGTATTGGATATTGCCTTCGGGCCTATTATTGTAATATATTTCTGGTGTAAGACTATTCGTGCACTTTGCACCTGATAATTCAGTACTATATTCGTGGGTACCAAACTACTCGATCTAGGGAAATGGTACTATGAACACGAATGATTCCCGTTCCAAAAACGGGGGTCCACACTTTTATGCATCGGGAATCAAAACAAAATTGTCTTTACTCCTATGCATTAGGAATCAAGACAAAATTTGTTCGGTTATTTTCACCCAATATCCTGAGTCACTATCTCTCACATAACGATGTATATATGCATTGGGAATTTAGACTTAGAACCATTGTACATGTTTTAACTAAGTATTTTTTCTTGTCCGAATTACTTGGTCAAGCTGCTGACCACTGTCGTCGCTCAAGCTTAAGTGGTCCCAAGGCCTCCCAGCAAAACTAACAGATGGCAGATCACTCCGACGAACAAATCCTCTACGACGAGATCGCATAGGGGAGGCGCCAATACTAGAATGATGAGCAGTGTAACGAGGATCCCAACCAATCCCTTAATGAGGAGGGAACCGATGAGGGGAATGAGGCGGAAATTGATAGCACACCGACCGTTGGAGAGAAGAGGGCTCGCGGACAACACGGTGTCACCAAAAAAATTGAGGGTCGACATATTATAACCGAAGTGGCACGGGACGGTCGACCATGTGCCCCACGACGCCACAAGGAAGTTTGTCGCACACAATGGTTAGGTAGTGAGGGATCACGTGCCCATCAGCACGGTGTACTGGCACCAAACAAGGACAGGCGAGGATGACCAAAGCTATCTCCCAGATACGAAGAAAGAGATGTTGTGGACCACAATGCTCGAGACCTTCACAATCCTTGAAGCAGAACAAGCAAAAATGAAGGAATGGACACTAAATAAGATGCCCAAACTATTCAGGAACTATAAGAAGAAATTACACAAGAGATACATCCTGAAGGCCCAGACACCAGATTTTGACAAATTCCACAAGCTGAGAGATCATTGGGATGTGTTTGTACAATACAAGACAGGAGAGCAAGCGCAAGTGCTGATAGAGAAAAATAAATCGAATGCCACTAAGAAGCAGTACCATCATAGGCTAGGGTCAGGCAGCTATAACAAGGCAGTGCCGAGATAGGAGCAAATGGAAGCCGACCTAATAGCAAGAGGTATCGTTCCGGCTACAGTTGATTGGTTGGAACGATCGAAGCATTGGTACTACGCTCACGGTGGAGCGCTCAATCCTGGCGATGGCTCCTTGATATTCAGCAATGAGATTCGCGAAGCCGCCAACCAACTGAAGGATGTAGTAGAGGCCTCTGCTTCTGAAGGGTTACGCGGAGGCTACGCTAGCCGAAAACAAAAACTTTTAACCGCGCAAACCAGGAACACTTGCAAGTAAGGGCCGATAGATCGTTACCGATTGGAGTAGAGTGCGCAATGAATAGCCAATCGGGCAATCCGATCCGAACAAGTGGCCGATTCCGGAGATAGCCGATTCGCCAATCAGCCCGATTCGAGTCGTCCGGCCGCGTTCTCACGCCTCGCTCCGATGCGCCCGACCGCAGCCCGATTCCACCACGGCCGATCGCTCCGATTGCACCGATCCGAAGCCGATCAACGCGCAGCAACGTAGCGGCGCCTCTACCGGTATCCACACGTCCGGGGACGGAACGCCGAACACGCGTGTGCTAGCACGCGATGCAAGGCTAGGGTTTGGCTCGAAAGTGGGGAGGGTTTCGTGGAGATTGATCTCGGCGACTTCGTTGCACGCGATGCAATTGACATGTGGCAGCTCTCCACCCCTCCCTCCTTTATATAGAGTTGGCCGACTGGGACTAGTAGCCGATTAGGACTCTATTTTGAATCGGATCTCATCCGTATCTCATAGAGTTGGCCGCCCATACGTCGTAAGCCCATAGGACTCTATCCGATCGGATCCCTATCCGATCGAGCCGTATCCGAGTCCAACTCGAATATCTATTCTATCCCCTTAAACGTGCGACCAGTAGGTTCAGCTATACTCGGTTTCGGCTATAGTCTAACTTGGCCGATCGTCGGCTCGAGTCCAACTAAGCCGACCGTCAACGCGGCGCCTAGCAAGCACATATTGACACCATAGTATACAAGAATAATATCGGCTCGAACTCGTAATGTGTACACAAATGCCTTTGCCTCACGATACTAGTTAAGCTATAGGCAAGATGTGTGCCATCCCTTCAATAGCTTAACCATTCACTCGAACTGTATTTGATTATCTATCTGTTGATTGACTCCTTAATCAACTTAGCATGGCCATGCATTTCCATAATCCATTATCTCGAGGGGCCCAGAGATATCTCTCCAAAGGAGGGGCAAATTCCATCTTGATCACTCACATCCCACTCCATGTTTCATAGCAAACCCGAAAACTACCTTTATAACTACCCGATTACGGAATAGCGTTTGGTACTCCCAAAGTAGGCTACTACACATGTTGGAATCCATGGTGATCTCGGTCTAAGGACTTTGTACCAACACTACCCGAGACCAACTAATGGCACATTGATTCCCGTAGTGTCTCATGGTGGGTCTATCCAACAATGTGTTCTCTAACACATATGTCCATGTTTATTGATTTGGTATCTCCATACCCATGATCTATGAGACATGATCATCAATCAATAAACATGCCGATCTTAGAATCATATTTGTTCCAACAATATGATATATGATCAGGGATCGTTTAGAAATAGATTCATACATATCGAGTCTCATAAATAAGTCACGTACTTATTGATCAATACAAGATGTCTATTTCATGGAACTGAATAACACTTTATTCATAAATACATAAACATTGACATGATATCCAACATCTCCATGTTGCCTCTAGGGCATATCACTAACAGCTTCGAGCACATTCCAGCCCGACAGAGGGAAGGACGAGCTTACGCTCGCACTACAGAATCCCGAACATCCAAGACGAACACGAGAAGAAGGCGTCGTTCCCTGGAAATATGGATTCCAAGAGGACATCCAAACATACAGGAGTCGCATGAGGAGCAAGTGAGATACGGAGGTGAAGCTAACAGATCTCGAGTATAGGCTCGCGACCCACGAGCTCAGGATGCAACAGGAGGTGTCCAGACAGGTGGACCAACAGCTGGCCGAACAGTGGAGCCAGCAAAGCCAACCAAAAATTCCACCTATCATGGTGAGCCCCTTAGGCAAGCACAGCAGCTGCGCATCTACAGGCCAAGTACCAGAAAAGACCATTGAAGCTGAAGACGAACCCCTATTGATGAGATCACGTGGCGAACACCTTGTGAGCTGCATATTCCCTTCAAGAACTTTTCAATCAAGGTATGCTCGTAGTTTTATGAAATATGACTTGTACATTGCGAAAGTTGATGCATAGGTTGATTACTAATTAATAACCTCTCGTGAAGGTGGCATCGGGCATGGCCTTACGAGTTAAACGAGATGGGACATATAACTGTAGGCCGATTCCACCTAAGTATTGAAAGGTCAAAATTGAGCAGGTGGAACGAGGCTTTGAAGATCTCAAACTGGATATCTCCGGAGGAGACGGGGAGACGAAACTAGGAGACACAACCCACACAATTATACTATGGTGCAAGCCATTCATCGTGTTTCCTAGGCGAGAAGCAGCTTCCGTTCCTCCGTCTCCTCCACGTGGATCATCTTCTCCACGTGGACCATGTCCTCCGCCTCCTCTGTCGTCTCCGCGAGCACCGTCTCCTAAACGGTCACCGACTCCTCCACCTCCTCCGTCGCCTGCGCGAGCACCGACGCCTCAGCCTCCTCCGCCTCCTTCGTCGCCTCCACGAGCATGACTCCTCCGCCTCCTCCGTGCCCAACTCATTCATTGCCATCAAGGTCAACGAAACAAATAAAGAAGCCAAGACTAGACGCGCCAAGGCTCCCCGCTCTAAAGGAAAGGGCGTACGACTACACTCCTAAGGAAAATGCCGCGATCGTCGCGGAGGTGAAGGCGCATTTCAAGCCTCGAAGTCCTAAAAAGAAGATTCCTATCGACTCGTCGCTAAGGCCTTCTTTAAGAAGATGTGCGCAGCTGTTAAACCGGCCTTACCGTCCGACTATGACCGATCAATTAGGAAGTCTTTTCGTAAGGCGAAAGTAAAGTTGAAAGTTGTCCCTCGCTCGGGAAGCAAGCGAAAAATGCTTGAGCCGTTGTTGCGATGGTGAAAATGAGTTAAGACAATTTATGGAAGAGACGGACTAACGAGGAGTAACAATTTGGAGGCACAACAATCGAAAAGGCGACAAAAGAGATCTCGAAATACAAGTTTACCCTCGGTGAACCTCTTGTCAAGCCTTCTCAGGTGAAAACTCTCTCTACAGGATGTAGCGATTCCATCAATGGTACATGCAAAATTCACGAAAAGGTAGAGAGATGTTCGGCATGTGGATAAAAACACGATTTCTTCGAAGAAGATGATATCATGTGGATCCACTTCGAGGATGTATTCGACTGTACCGCCTAGACGCCCTCGACATGTCTCTTATCAGTTGCTGGGTTTTGTAAGTCACGTTCAGTTAAATTTATTTTGTTCCTTAGCTTCTTGTATGTAGCTAATGAAAATTCTTTTTATCCATCGTAGATCGCAGATTCCATAGTGCTGTAAGGAGGGGTGTTTCAACACTGGATTCATGGACCCCCATAAAATAAACACGGACATGATACATGATTTTGAGAAAGAAACAGAAGATAATATCATACATATGTTGGTGCAGCAACATTACAAGACTTGGATACTCTTACCGCACAACACAACGTGAGTTTTTTACTGTCTTTTGTACCAATTTTTTTCGTACATATACAGTTTCATATATATCATCTCACGTAATTTGCAGATTCCATTGAGTCTTTTTTCTTTATGACCTTTTCTCGTCAAAAATCCATGTTCTTGATTCAATGGATAAACCGGAGTCTACCTTCGCAATATTTTTTGAAGTGATAAACATATAATGTCGTCTATTCCACTGTCATTATGAATGTTGCTATTGCTAATATGCGGATCTCGGATAATTAATCATAGCTTGAAATTTTGCACGGGACTTGGAAAGAAAAACTTGATGTGAGGACAAAATTTCCAGTGAGTACAGGGACTAAATTTATATTGAATCATTAATTTATTCTAAAATATAAAATATATATTAAATCTCTCATCGTTTCTCCTTTAGTGTGCAAAACAGGAGCCAGGGACAAACTTGTGCGGCTACTACGTCTGTGACTATACTCACCTCCTAGTTCACCAAATCAAATCGATAAGGAAATGAATGTACATAAAAATCATTCATATATTATGTCTCGATTTCTTATTGATTTCATATATTGATTTCTTATTTTTCCAAATGATAGACACAATACATGAGAGAAACTCTTCCACGACGACTTTATAAAGGTTGTTCAAGAATCAATGATAGGATTTATCAATGAGCTGTGATCCCGCGAAAAGTTCCACTACGATGAAAATACGGTTATCCAACCCACCCAGGGATTAGATTTTGTAATATACGATATAAAACATTATATATTTATATGTGTGTATATATTTTGGTAAAATATGTATATATTTACTTAAGTGCATATATATGTGTATATATATGGATATTGCATATATATATATATGTATGTATAAATGCATATAGTACATATACTAGCAAAATGCCCGTGCGTTGCAACGGGACGACGATGCAGGGAGGGAAGCAGGCGAAGGGCGAAGGTCCAGGCGGCGGCGCGGGAGCTCCGAGTGGCGACGGAAGGGAGGGCGCAGCGCGGCACGGGGCGCGGCGCGGATGGGGCGAAAGAGAGAGACGTCGGAGGTCTTTTTTTTCATCCAAGCCCTCTCTTCTTTTCGCATTGGGATTACGGGTTAATTTTATAAATAATCAAGGGTTTTTTTGCAAAATAACCTCTTTTTCTTCTTTAATTGTGTTTTTTAGAAAAATAGTCAGGTAGAATACGGGTTAATTTTGGAAAAACTCAAGGGGTTTTCTGCAAAATAGCCAGGCAAAACAAAATTTGGGTGGAAACACTACTTGCTTTATAGATAGTTATAGATTATAGATATAGCAAAATACCCGTACGTTGCAACGGGACGACGACGCAGGGAGGAAGCAGGCGGAGGGCGAAGGTCCAGGCGACGGTGCGGGAGCTCCGAGCGGCGACGGGAGGGAGAGGCGCAGTGCGGTACGGATGGAGGACGGAAGAGAGGGACGCATGAGGTCTTTTTTAATCCAAACTCCTTTTCTTTTCAGCATTATGACTACGCGGGTTAATTTTATAAACACTCAAGAGATTTTCGTAAAATAACATATTTTTCTTCTTTAACTGGTTTTTTAAATAGCCAGGCGGACTATGGGTTAATTTCAGAAAAATATATACATAATATATTTGTTATGCATATATATGTATTTACATATATATATATATGCATAATATATAAATAAGTAGCAAGAGCAAAATTTTTTAAAAAACCTTTTGGCCAGTTGGTAACACCAACTGGACTAAACATGAATCTTTAGTTTCAATTATTTTAATCGAAAATAAAGATAGAAATTTTAGTCCCGCTTTCGTTGTCCCGGTTTATAACCCAAGACTAAAATAAGTTGCAACCGGGACTAGAAAGAATTTCTCGTAGTGTGGGTCGTCCGGTTTGTAACCCATGACTAAAATAAGTTGTAGTAGTGTGGGCCACTAGAAACGCTTTTGTTGTCCTGATTTGTAACCTAAGAGTAAAATAAGTTGCAAACTGAGACTAGAGAGGATTTTCTCAGTAGTGTGGGCCACTCGAAACGCTTTGCATATGCCAAATCAAGCTCTTAGCAGAACCAAAATTGTAAGTCAGTTCTGCAGACTCGATTATCACCTGACCGGATCTGACTTGAAGAGAATTGAACAGGGTTTCTGAACCCTTCTTCTGCGGGGCTTGCAGTCCTGCAGAGAATTGAAGAACAGGGCAATGGACGTAAGTATATTTTGTTGAAGGGATGAATCAACGAACAAAGCAGCAACAGGAACAGGTTATCCTGGTACACCGTACCCATACTCTATTTTCTGTAAGGTCTCTTCTGCTGTCTTCTAAACTACGCTTTACCATGGGCAGCAGAGCAATCCAGTAGGCAATGATAAAGTACAGATAATAATGCAGATCAAAGCAAAAACATTTCACAATATCAATCATGTCGTGCACGTCATTATTGTTCATAAATAAAAGCAACTAAGTTATTCTTTATTTCCTCAGGCACAAAACCTTGACAAGCCAATCAGTATACCGATCTTTACAAAATTCAAAGCAAAATTTCTCCATCTAATTACGAACAGTATACCGATTTTTATAAACTGAAGAAAAAATCATAATGTATAAGCGACTCTAGTGCGTTTGTTGGCACGCCAGTATTTCAGCTCGTTGGTCAACTTCAATTGACGATCTGATGTGGTTTTAGCTGGTAGGATAACCAAGACTTGCTCCAAAGATGATGCCTTTGATAGAAGATACTTTGCAAGCAATCTCTCGTTGGGCTTCCCTTTGTAGTTGTGCAGTTTGATCTTCCTCAGCTTGTGCAAGCACTCGACGTTGCTCTCCCACAAGCTCAGCGGCACATGCACACGTGGGTCTTGGCCATCATCCGAGGCGCCATCGTCCTCCTCCTCGTCGGAGTCGTAGTCGTCGTCGGAGTCGACGCCGAGGTAGTACGGCTTTGGAGGCTGGGGATGGAGAGGGAACAGCGAGAGCACGTCGAGGTCAGGCGTGTTGCGGAGCAAGGTGGAGACTGAGCGGATGGTCTGGTCGTCCTTGATGATGCCCTTGAGCGCGAGTTGCCGGAGGTAGGAAAGAGGGTGGAGGGCGCGCGTGAAGGCGCCGCTGTGGTACGCCATCGCCGGGCGGAGGTGGAGGTGGAGGAAGGTGAGGTTGGCGCACCGGGTGATGAGCTTCGTGATGGGCACGACGGCGGGGGCGGATTTCCCGACGAGGCTCTCGCAGATGTCGATCGTCATGGCCAGGACGTTGGTGCAGTCGGCGATCAACAAGTTCTCGCCGGCCGGAAGGCCGCCCTTGTAGCGCAGCGTCCGGAGGCGTTGGGTGTGGAGCACGACGTGGACGGCGTTGTGGCAGCAGATCATGGCGAAGCTCTCGAGGCGCGGGCTGGCGACGACGAGGTCCGCCACGCTTGGGCACTGCTCCAGCGTCAGGTCGGCGAGATTTGGGCAGCCGGAGACGAGCTGCTGCACCCCCTCGTCCGTCGCCATGATCCTCTTGAGGGAGAGGGTCTCCAGCGACGGCATGGAGACGCCGCCCTCCGGCACGTCGAGCTGGAAGTTGGTGAGCCGCAGGCGGCGCAGCGTGCCGCACCGGAAGATCTGGGGCGGCGTGGCGGTGAACGACCCGCGCATGGAGTCGTCGAAGTCGGCGGAGGCATCGGGGTGGTGGCGGAAGGGGCAGAGCTTGCGGTTGGAGCAGTCCCGATACCTGAGCTTGACGTCGAACTCCTCGAGGCCGGCGGCGGTGGCGGTGGAGACTGCCGGGTCGAGCGCGTCGTGAGGCGGCCAGAGCTCGACGAGTCGGAACGTGCGGATGGGCGCCGCCGAGTTCTTGCCGACGATGACGCTTGAGATCTGGTCGCTCTCGGGGTTGACGAGGTCGACGACGGGGACGGCGGCGTGGATGTGGCGCCATCGGTGTGACAGCGCGGCGGTGCTAGCCGCGTCGACGGAGCCGAGGTGTGAGAGGACGCGCACGAGTATCCCGTCCGGGAGAGCGCTCAGCCGGTCGTGGCGGTGCATGCGGGTCGTCACCATATTGTTCGATCTCGACGTGTCGTCTCTTCGCGGCGGTCGTCTGTTTTCTCTAGATTGGTTTGTCGCGTCAGTTGTCGTCGCGGTTTGGCGGCGTACTTATTGCAATTAGGCTCCGCCCGTGCCGGAGTTTGTTTCTTCTTTTAGTTCTAGTCGGTTCTAGCAAAGATAAAATCGAGGCAGAAACCACCGCGGTTCCGTCTCGATTTTCGGGGAACGTATTTTAGGAACTCTATTAGTATCATTTATGTCTATGAGTCTATCATACGCATGAAATTTTCACAAATGAAGTCATTCTTCTCATCGTCGGTCCTTGGATGATAATTCAATGATTCTCTCAGTCTATAGTTTGCTTGTGACTTATCGGCCGTATTTAAAATTTAAAATTTAATAGAGAAGATTTTAATATATTTTTATCGTTTATTTTGCATTGATTTTATGTCTCACGAACATGGATATAAAAGTTTTACTTGTGCCTGTTGGTTATAACGGGAATCAAAACAAATCCTGTTCGACATTACCCAGCCCTACCCTCTAGGATTACGCAACCTCGCTAGCTAGATATTCACCCTGCCGATAGCCCTTTTATGATTTATCAAAGATGAATATAAGCCATGAGAGCTATTTTGTTACTGTAATACCTTGAAAATTCGATTAAAAAAATCAGTACAATTTCGAAAATTTTAAAACTTTTGCATCATGTCATGATCTTTATTTGACTCGTTTGAAAATCCACCCAAAAAACAAAGCTTTGAATAATTAAAATCCCGGAGCATAAAAAAGAACTCAATAATATTATTTTACAAATCCCTGATGACATATAATAATCAAATTATAATACAAACGATTGACCAAGAGTATATTTTGGTAATACAAGATTAAAAATTAAAACATCTATTTAATTCCCTAAATTCTCAATATCCTAAATGCAATACATAGACCCAAACAATATATTAAGAATTCAAATACTTTTATAAAAAGGAAAATTCAAGTGTAACGAATATCATTCAATCGCATATATTCGAATTTGATCTCACTCTATTCTGAATGAAAAAGTCCATAAATCCAATTATATTACAAGGATAATTAAATTACAAATTCATTCAAATCAAGATTCCATTTTGAAATCCACATATAAAATTCAATTGTTAATGTGCAACCTATTTTCAAATCCCGTCAAAGCGTAGAAAACCAAATTTATCAAGTCTATCTTCAAATTGCTCTTCTTGGGCTCAAATCACCGCCCAGACAAAAGTCTGAATAACCTCTATCGCCCTCCTTCAATCAAACTCAGAACGTCCACGTTACGTCCTTGTCCTCCCCTTTCTCCTTCCCGGCCCAGCCCACTATCCAAGGCCACCCCAAGTCCATAATCCGTCCCTTCGTCCTCACGGATCCAGCCGCACTCGCTCACGACCTGCTCGACGGAATGCCGCACCGACCGCCGGATCAAGCCGAGCACCAACCGCCAATGACGTCGTAGCCGTCCTTGCCTGCACCACCGCTCCGAGGCAAACGACGACCCGACAGGCCGAAGCCGCGCCCACACCGGTAAGGCACGTTATTCCGCCGCCCATGCCGGCAAGGACACGCGCCTGTGCTCCCGCAGTATGACGCCATGCTGCTCATCCACACCGTCCTTGCGGCCCTCGCTGCGTCGCCCGAAGCCGTCGCCCATGCCGATGACGCCGCGCCGCCAACGTACCGCCGGTACGGATGCCGCACCGCCACGGCAACCCAAAATCCGCGCGGGTAAACGAGACTCTCGAGGGACCGCCAGGAAATCGACTTCCTCCTGTTTTCCCATGCGCGCCCGTCCCAGCCGCGAATCCTGCGTCCTTGCCTCGCCGCCCAAAATCCGCACTCCATACCGACGCCTACGCCATCCTCGCCCCGTACCAGCACCGGTCTGCCAATGTTGTCCTCGCCGCGTGCCCCATGCCGTCCCTACCGTCCCCGCGCTTCCAAGGGCCAATGGACGAAGCCGTCGTGCGCCTATAAAAGGTGAGTTCATCTTGGCCTCTACCACCGCGCTCTACCTCAACCGCCGCCGCACTGACAATCTCCAATCCACCGCCTCCGGTGTGCAATCAACCCAGCCACCACCACCAACAAATCCCCATCCCTCCTCGGCCTCATTTCACCTTGCGGCCACACCCAATTCGAAGCCCGGCGGAAACGCCCAAATTTTGATTCACTACCGATGCTGCTCTCAATTTCTCGCCGCCGGCCGTCCTCCATCCACTCCCTCCGCTTCTATCATCTTTGAATTCCCAGTTAGTAACCGCCGCCTCCCCCACCGCCTACAGTTTCCCCTTCCTCTCCAGCGCCGCCGCCGCGCTTGGCCAAACTAATTTCCTCATAAATTTGCTATAATAGGATTCCAAACAAGTGGCTTCGTTATAATAGGACTTCTATCATAACCATCGCTAAAATAAGTACTCCAAACGTAAAAACTTTGCAATTATAGGATTATGGTGTATGTCATCTTTTTTTTAAATCAAAATATATGTATTTATCCCTAAAGAGACCATATTGCCCTCCGATTCAACTACGTGCGCGTGGCTTCTACGGTGTTGTATTAGCGTTTTGCCGTCTACGGTGTTGTATTAGCGTTTTGCCGTCTACGGTGTTGTATTGGCGTTTTGCCGTCCGCCGTGTTGCTCGCGCTCACCCTGTCCACCACAACTCTGTTTCCCGTGCTCAAAATTAACTAAATGATACAAAATGACACTACTCTATTTTCTATACACCACCGAGCCACAAACTCAATCGATGAAATTCCAAGTGCTCTAATTCGAGAGTAAAATAATCTCGCTTTATTACTTGAATCCCCAAAAGATATAGAACAAACTACCCGTATGCACCCATGGCTAAACTTGTTCTTAAATCTGAATCCCTAAACATGACAAAAAAATATTTAAGAAAATCTGAATCCCTAAACATGACAGAAAAAAATATTTAAGAACATCTTGACAAAAATTAACAATCGCTATCAATCGATGTAGAAATTCACGCATCATCAAATTAAGAAAGCATCGATATATATTAGAAAACACTACTTCATTATAAAAAATCCACAGAATCCAGGTGAGGTAGAGGTAGCACCAACTAAACATTGATGAACTAAACCATAATTTAGTTCCGATCCAAGTCATATGAAATATGTCATGAGTCCCTTCCCGGACTATCCGTAGGATTCTTCTCTAGTCACCTCTGTGGTCGTTAGGTTCTCACAGGCGCAGCCTTTTGTAACATTCTTCCTAGGTTGCCTACGCTTCTTATAAGTAATCAAATAAATTAGTATTGTCATTTTCATTCAAGTTTATTGAAAAATTCATGTGTAGTTATTACCTCTTTTCTTGCTGTCCCATTGAGCGGGCACTTAGCACTAGCTTGCCTGTGACCTATTTCTCCGCATTTTTTGCAAGTCATAGGACCTCTGATCATCTTCTTTCCCTTTTCATTTGTTGGAGCATTGTCATTGTCACATCCATTATGACCTTCACCCCCGTTGGTACCTTCACTATCTTTGGAACCTTTATTTTTGTGGCCGCCTTCCTCCCATCCCTTCATTCTTAGTTTCTTTCGTCTTCCAATGTGTAATTTACCAAGAGGTGCATCAACTAAAAAGGTAGGTCAACTTGGAGCCATTGTGTTTTGTCTATCATAGGCTCAATCTCTCTACCATAAGCAGCTCTGAATGTATTCACCGAGTAATAGTGATGCATAAACTGTTCGAGGTCAACTCCCCATTGGCGGGTTACATAGGCCAATACATGTTGACAAGGCTTACCAGTGTGCTGCCATTCAAGACAAGTACATGTCATTTGGTCTAACTTCACAATATGCCTCTCAATTGTGCTGCTATGGTCCCACACCTCTGCACTCCAGCTTAGAACATGATACAATTTTCAAGTGCCCTGCACTTCTAGTGTTTGCCTTTAGCCGATGCATAATAGCCGGAAGTATCCTACCTTCAGGTAGCTCGTATGCAATATTCCTTCTCTTGTTCCAAAGTACCATGATTATTTCTCTAACCTTATTAGCAAGGTCAAGAACAGGGTAAGTCTTTCTAATCTCTAATCCAGCTTATTAAATGACTCAAAGAATGTTACTAGTTATGTAGTCACATTTGATTTCGTGGATTGAAAGCACACATGTACCATTTTAGCTTGTGATTGGTAAATAACCAATTCACGCATTTGATGATTCAATCATCATTTTTCCTATATGCTCCAAAAATTTCTCTTCTCTCGTAAGCCCTTGCCGCAGGATATATCTCGCCGAACCCTCTAAACCTCTTCTTGAAATTTTTGACAAGATGATAAAAGCATTCTCTTTGCTTTACATTTGGGAATACATCCTTCATCGCATTCTCCAAGCCCTTGCAAGCATCGGACCAAATAGCTAGGAGTGGAGGATCACCTATAGCCTTCTTTAATTGTTCCATGAACCGAGTCCAGCTTTGCTTGTTTCGTAGCTATGAAGCCATAAGCAACCGGATACATCCAATTGTGCCCATCAACTCCATACATGCTTCGTCTCGTAATTTCTTTTGTAGTTCCCTACCACCAATATGCGATCATCTCTAAGGATACTCACAGCCTTGCTAGCTACCCACTTGCAACTAGGAGTTGTAGTTATTTGCCTCATGCTAGACACACATGTATGGTATCAATTAAGACGGTAACTCGCAAAACAAAAAAACAATGAGATTGATATTATTTTACATGTAGAACATATGGAATAAAAAAATATTCACCTCCACAAAGGGCTTGGCCTTTTTGTTTAGTGCTATTTATTCTCCAAGGGCAAGGGCAATCTTCATCACCGGACTTGCAAAAAGCCCTATATCTCGTCTTATTTGACGTCTCTACTCCTAAATTGAACTCCTTATTGATGGCATATTGTCGCACCGCCGCCTTGAACTCCTCCATTGTTGGGTACAATGTTCCTACCTTCATTGATGGGTTGTTCTTATCATATGAAATTACCATCTCATCCGGTATGGCATCATTAGTAGGAATGTCTCGCACCATCTTCATCTTGCTCAAGCTCATTATCATCCATTCGACAATGAAGCCCGCGTATATATGATGTGTCCTCCTCTCGTGAAGCCTAGAAGCTCACAAATTTGTTTTTCACTCATAATCGCAATACGACCTTCGTCATCATGTGTATTGACTATTTGTTTGTTAGACCAATCAACTCTATCCATAATTTCGACATGATCTACTTGGGACCTAAACAAATGAAATCAAATTACTAGGAGAGCAATTGAGCACTTGAATTACCACTGCAAAAGACTGGACCAATAAATCATAAGAAATCAAGTGCAACCAATATCTTTGCACTTCATAAACATGACGGTTGTACTCTGCTGCCGAAAGACGAGCAAGCTAAGGGCGAGGCCTCGGCTAGGGCTACGGCCCTAGCGTCGCTGCGGGGCTTCGCGTCCAAGCTTGTGCAAGGTGTCGTCGTGGGATGGCCGGCTAGCCCTAGGGCGACGACGTGGCTGCCCGCCGTCGGGGGTGCCGCGGCATGCGCGTCCTGAAGGGTTACGCGGAAGCTACGCTAGCCGAAAACAAAAACTTTTAACCACGCAAACCAGAACACTTGCAAGTAAGGGCCGATAGATCGTTACCGATTGGAGTGTGCGCGGAAATAGCCAATCGTGGCTATCCGATCCGGAACTGTGTAGCCGATTCCCTAAGCCGACACCCGATTCCCGGGGACAATGATTCGCAATCGCCGATCGCTCCGATTGCACCGATCCGGGCCGATCAACAGCGCGCAACGTAGCAGCGCCTCTACCGGTATCCACACGTCCGGGGACGAACGCCGACCACCCGTGTGCTAGCACGCGATGCAAGGCTAGGCTCGAAGGTGGGGAGGGTTTCAGTGGAGATTGATCTCGACGACTTCTAAAGCCGCCGTGATCGATTGATTTCGCGCAATCAATTGACTTGATGTCCATCGCAGCTCTCCACCCTCACCCCTTTATATAGAGTTGGCCGACTGGGACTCGTGGCCGATCGTGACTCTATTTTGAATCGGATCCCATCCGAATCTCATAGAGTTGGCCGCCCATACGTCGTAAGCCCATAGGACTCTATCCGATCGGATCCCTATCCGATCGAGCCGTATTCGAGTCCAACTCGAATGCCCGTTCTTATCCCCTTAAGCGTGCGACCCCGTAGGTTCTGTGTATACTCGGTTTCGGCCATAGTCTAGCTTAGCCGATCGTCGGCTCGAGTCCAACTCACCACCACAACAGCGGCGCCTAGCAAGACATATTGACACCATAGGATACAAGAATAATATCGGCTCGAACCTGTAATGTGTACACAAATCCCTTTGCCTCACGATACCGCTAAGCTCTAGGCAAGATGTGTGCCATCCCTTCAATAGCTTAACCTTTCACACGAACCGTATTGGATTATCCGTCCGTTGATTGACTCCTCAATCAACTCAGCATGGCCATGCATTTCCATAATCCAAGACCTCGAGGGGCCTAGAGATATCTCTCCAAAGGAGGGGCAAATTCCATCTTGATCACTCACATCCCACTCCATGTTTCATAGCAAACCCGAAAACTACCTTTATAACTACCCATTACGGAATAGCGTTTGGTAGTCCCGAGTAGGCTACTACACATGTTGGAATCCATGGTGATCTCAGGTCTAAGGACTTTGTACCAACACTACCTGAGACCAACTAATAGCACATTAATTCCTCGTAGTGTCTCATGGTGGGTCTATCTAACAATGTGTTCTTCAACACATGTGTCCATGTTTATTGATTTGGTATCTCCATACCCATGATCTATGAGACATGATCATCAATCAATAAACATGCCGATCTTAGAATCATATTTGTTCCAACAATATGACATATGATCGTGGGATCGTTTAGAAATAGATTCATACATAAAGAGTCTCATAAATGAGTCACGTACTTATTGATCAATACAAGATGTCTATTTCATGGAATTGCATAACACTTTATTCATTTATACATAAACATTGACGTGATATCCAACATCTCCATGTTGCCTCTAGGGCGTATCACTAACAATCTCCCACTTGCACTAGAGTCAATCATGTAAGTATCTAATACCCATTGCTCTTGTGTGCGCCTCATGCTTCTACCGAGGGAGAGGTTTTGTCGGCGGATCGGCTATGTTGAGATCCGTGTGCACTTTGCATATCTTGACATCACCTCCGTCCACTATCTCGCGGATGAGATGATATCGCCGAAGTATGTGTTTGGACTTCGATGTGACCTCGGCTCCTTGGCTTGCGCAATGGCTCCACTATTGTCACAATAGAGAGACATTGGACCGCCGCACTAGTCATCACACCAAGCTCAAACGAATTTCTTGATCCAAATGCCTCCTTTGCAGCTTCAAGCAATGTACTCGGCCTCCGTTGTAGAATCGCAACGATCCCGCTTGGAACTCTTCCATGACTACGCCTCCGTTCGCACGTAACACGAACCCGATTGCGATCTATAATCATCCTTGTCCTTTGGAAGCTAGCATCGGTGTAACCACTTACAACGAGCTCTTCTTCACCTCCATAGACTAGGAACATATCCTTAGTTCTTCTCAAGTACTTAAGGATATTCTTTACGGCAATCCGTGACCTTCACCGGATCTCGACTGTATCCGCTCGTAGCACTCAAAGCGTACGAGACATCCGGGCGTGTACAAAGTATGGCATACATGATGGATCCAATTGCCGAAGCATATGGAACCATACCCATCTTATTCCGCTCATCATGTGTCCGAGGACACCGATTCTTGCTAAGATTAATGCCATGTGACATGGGCAAGAAACCTTTCTTGGAATCATGCATGCTGAACCTTTTCAACACCTTGTCAATGTATGTACTTTGGCTTAATCCAATTAGCCTCTTGGATCTATCTCTATAGATCCGAATGCCCAATATGTATGTTGCCTCCCCTAAGTCTTTCATGGAAAACTATTTTTCAATGAGGACTTGACGGATTCTAGCATAGGGATATCATTTCCAATCAACAATATGTCATCCACATTTAAGATTCGAAATACAATTGCGCTCCCACTGACCTTTTTGTAAACACAGGCCTCTTCTTCATTTTTGATGAAACCAAACCCTTTGATTACTTCATCAAAACGAATATTCCAACTCCGAGATGCTTGCTTCAATCCATAAATGGATTTCTGTAGCTTGCATATCTTTCCAGGCGATTCTGGATCGACAAAACCCTGAGGTTGTATCATGTATACATCCTCGCTTAGGTTTCCATTTAGGAAAGCCGTTTTGACATCCATCTGCCATATCTCATAATCGAAATATGCAGCAATCGCTAGGATAATCCGAATAGATTTAAGCATTGCGACAGGCGAGAAGGTTTCATCATAATCAACTCCTTGAATCTGTTTAAAACCTTTCGCCACCAATCGCGCCTTATAGATGTGAACATTTCCATCCATATCGGCCTTTTCTTAAAAACCCATTTGCACTCAATGGTTTTGACACCATCAGTGGATCAACCAAGTTCCAAACTTGATTGTCGTACATGGATTCTATTTCGGATTTCATGGCTCCAAGCCACTTGTTGGAATCGGGTCCCACCATCGCTTCCTCATAGGTCTTAGGTTCATCGTTGTCCAACAACAATATATCACGTTGTTCCGCACCCGTGTACACTGTCGCGCACGACGTGATCTTTCGGACTTCCGTGGGGCCGGTGTATCTACAACCGGTGGCACAACACTTTGCTCCTCCCGTTGTGATTCCGTGGTCGCGAAACGTTTTCTCGGTGTTTCTTGAACTTCTTCAAGATGCACCCTGCTCCCACTAACCCTTCTTGAAAGAAACTCTTTCTCCAAGAAGACACCGTGTCTGGCGACAAACACTTTGCCTTGTTCCCGATTATAAAAGTAATATCCCTTAGTTTCCTTAGGATATCCCACAAAGAAGCACTTGTCGATTTGGGTGTGAGCTTGTCGATCGTAAACGTTTTACATAAGCTTCGCATCCCCAAATTTTGAGAAAAGACAAACTAGGGGTTGCCCGTCCATATCTCATATGGTGTCTTTTCAACCGAGTTAGATGGAACTCTATTTAGTGTGAGCGCAAATGTTTCAAGAGCATATCCCCGTAAGGATAACGGTAAGATCACTTTGGCTCATCATCGACCGCACCATGTCCAACAAGGTACGATTTCTCCGTTCGACACTCCATTCCATTGTGGAGTTCCCTGGCGGAGTCAATCAGTGGAACAATTCCACAATCTTTCGATGATTACCAAACTCTTGGCTCAAGTATTCTCCTCCACGATCCGATCGTAGAAACTTGATTGCTTTCCCTAAATGATTCTCACTTCATTCGGAATTCTTTGAACTTTTCAAAGGATTCGAACTTATGCCTCATTAAGTAGATGTAATCATATCTACTAAAGTCATCTCCAGAAAGATAATGAAGTACCGATAACCACCTCCGGCCGTTGAGCTCATTGGTCAACATACATCGTATGTACGAGTGCCAATAAGTCACTTGCTCTCTCACTATGTCCCGTGAAAGGTGCCTTTGTCATCTTACCAAATAAACAGGACTCACATGTCTCAAATGATTCAAAATCAAAAGAGTGAAGCAGTCCATCCATATGGAGCTTCTCCATGCGTTTCTTATTTATATGGCCTAAGCGACAATGCCGATAAACGTGGGGTTTATATCATTAGAGAGTTGCCTTTCGTATTAATGTTATAGATGGGAGATGCTTCAAGATTCAAAACGTATAATCCATTCACCAATGGAGCATGAAAATAGAACATATCTCCGAGATGTATTGAACAACCATTGTCCATTGATCTAAAATCATATCCTTCCGCTTGCAAACATGAAGCGGAAATAACGTTTTGACATAGTGTTGGAACACAATAACAATTATTCAATTCCAAAACTAATCCCGAAGGTAGATGAAGTGGTATCGTGCCGACAAAGAATCGTAGCAACGCTTGCTCCATTGCCGACGCGCAGTTCACCTCGCCCTTCTCAATCCTCTACTTCTTCTCATTCCCTGCAACGATTTGCAAATATGAGCTACCGATCCGGTATCAAATACCCAAGAGTCAAGAGGTGAAGTAGCAAGATTAATGTCTATAACATTAATACCAAAAAGTCGTACTTTGCTTCTTTTTGAGATCCTCCATGTACTTTTTGCCGTTCCTCTTCCAATGGCCCGTCTCCTTGCAATAGAAGCAAACGGCATCCGATGCCGCCGATCCCTTGCCCTTCTTTGCATTGGAGGCACTCGCGATCTCATCGGGAGTTAACTTCCTCCCGGTGCAAAGTTTCTTGACAGTGGTTTGCGCTTAGCCTTCGCATCATCATCACATAATGACCATTCTTCCTCGGATACTCTCCTCACTGTCTTTAGCATCGCATGCAATTCAACAAGGTTCTATCCATATTGTTCATGTGATAATTCAATATGAATGGCTCGAAGCTCCTGAGGGAGCGACCGGAGAATCACACGCAGCCAACTCTTGGCTAAGGGGAAAACCTAGTTTTTCGGACTCTCAATGTAGCCAATCATTTTTATCACATGCGGATCGACGGGATTTCGCTCAACAAGCTCGCACGCAAACAAGGACTTTGAGGTGTTGAACCTCTCGGCCCGAGCTTGGTTCTCAAACATGCCACGCAGTCCCCGAATAATAGTGTGAGCATCGCCGCTCTCATATTGCTTCCGAAGCTCGGGGACATTGTAGCAAGCATGAGACAGCCTTATATCTAGGGCATCATTAGTGTGCTTCTCATAAGCCCTCCGTGCGCTTGCAAAGTGGCATTATTTGGCAAATCCTAAGGATAGGGTACTTCAAGAACGTACTCCTTACGCTCTTGCTTGAGAACAATTCTCAAGTTGCGATACCAATCCATAAAGTTTGTTCCATTTAATTTTTCCTTTTCGAGAATAGATCGCAAATTAAAGGTACTGGGTGTAGTATTAGCCGCCATTTATTCTACAACAGTAAAAGCAAAGTTTAGCACAATGTTTATGCTATGTCTATTGTTAAACAATTTAACATTAGACTCCCATTACGTATTTTCCACCTTCCCTCTAGGTTACGTATTGGGTCAAGATCCACATGTTAAGTAATTTTCTAGTGAGCTTTGGCATCACTTGCTAGAAAATTAATAACATCGAAGCAACTCCTTGCTAATCACATCTCTATGTGACTTGTTGTTGGTGTGACATCTCCATGCCCCGGCCCCAACCTATGCCCCAAGGCCCAAAACTGTTTTGATAGCCTTGTTAAGTAAACCAAATGCTCTCGCCGTATATGTCCGACATATACCCCTCGTGTTATGATAGAGAATGGCACTCGCTTTGCGGACCCACCATTGACGAGCATAACGGTGACGGTGCAACATTTGGAAGGGCATCATTACTACTTAATTTTGCGAGGGATGCTATCCTATCAAACAAACATATCACATATATGAAAGCAGAATAGAATAACATGAAATAGTATGGCCCCCTTCACATGGTGATCTCCATCTCCATGCCTAGTGTAGAGGATCTCCATCTTCATCACCGTTCTTCCGAGTGCCGAATGCTTGATTTCTTCAAACTAAGCTACTACTATAGAAGCTCTAATTGAAGATTACATCGACTCGCAGTCGTGGAAGAATATTACAAGCATTGCACGTATGAAAGAATATTACGTGGATTGCACATATGAAAGAATATTACATGCATCACATGCATCTCATACATACAATAGGGCCATACCATCTCAAAGCATTCTCTCGCAAAAACAAGTTAGGCGTAGAAACGTTTTCTACTTATCGCAGAGCTGTGGCATCGAGACAACCTATAAGGGGGAACGCACACGGGCGGGGGTCGAGGGGAAGCCGCCCTCGCGGGCTGGCAGCGCCGAACACCACACAAAAATTCATAGATCCAATCTATGAAATCGCTACGGAAACCATGTTGGCATAATCATATTATGTCGTCCCGATACACTATCAAGGGAGATGGTTTGCGCAGCGCCGAGGCAGCCTAACAAGATCGGACTAAGAGATAGCTTCGGCATAATCACATTATACCGTTCCGATACACTATCAAGGAACGCTATCTCGGCCGACTCAAACCGAGTTCTATGGATATTGCTTCGACGTAATCACATTATGCCGTTCCGATACACTATCAAGGAACGCAATTACCATGAACTCTCCTCAACAAATCCCGTAAAACCGATTGATCTAATCAACCCGTGCGCAAAACTTGTTCCGATCCAATCCTAAAACCCGAACTAAGCAAGATTAGCTCGATACCACTCGAAGGGTTACGCGGAAGCTATGCTAGCCGAAACAAAACTTTTAACCGCGCAAACCAGAACACTTGCAAGTAAGGGCCGATAGATCGTTACCGATTGGAGTGTGCGGCGAAATAGCCAATCGTGGCTATCTCGATCTGGAACCGTAGCCGATTCCCGCAAGCCGACAACCGATTCCCGGGACAAATGGATTCGCCAATCGCCCGACGCTCTCCGATTGCACCGATTCGCGAAGCCGATCAACAACGCAACGAACGGCGCCTCTACCGGTATCTACACGTCCGGGGACGTAACGCCGACCACCCGTGTGCTAGCACGCGATGCAAGGCTAGGCTCGAAGGTGGGGAGGGTTTCTGTGGAGATTGATCTCGACGACTTCTAAAGCCGCGTGTAATCGTATTGATTTCGGCGCAATCAATTGACTTGATGTCCATCGCAGCTCTCCACCCTCACCCCTTTATATAGAGTTGGCCGACTGGGACTCGTGGACCGATCGTGACTCTATTTTGAATCGGATCTCATCCGTATCTCATAGAGTTGGCCGCCCATACGTCGTAAGCCCATAGGACTCTATCCGATCGGATCCCTATCTCGATCGAGCCGTATTCGAGTCCAACTCGAATGCCTGTTCTTATCCCCTGTAAGCGTGCGACCCCGTAGGTTCTGTATACTCTGGCTGCCATAGTCTAGCTTAGCCGATCGTTCGGCTCGAGTCCAACTCAGCCGACCCGCCACAAGGCGCCTAGCAGGCACATATTGACACCATAGTATACAAGAATAATATCGGCTCTGAACCTGTAATGTGTACACAAATCCCTTTGCCTCACGATACCAGTTAAGCTATAGGCAAGATGTGTGCCATCCCTTCAATAGCTTAACCATTCACTCGAACCGTATTGGATTATCTGTCTGTTGATTGACTCCTCAATCAACTTAGCATGGCCATGCATTTCCATAATCCATTACCTCGAGGGGCCCAGAGATATCTCTCCAAAGGAGGGGCAAATTCCATCTTGATCACTCACATCCCACTCCATGTTTCATAGCAAACCCGAAAACTACCTTTAGAACTACCCAGCTACGGAATAGCGTTTGGTAGTTCCAAAGTAGGCTACTACACATGTTGGAATCCATGGTGATCTCAGTCTAACGACTTTGTACCAACACTACCCGAGACCAACTAATGGCACATTAATTCTTGTAGTGTCTCATGGTGGGTCTATCCAACAATGTGTTCTCCAACACATGTGTCCATGTTTATTGATTTG